>BHFT01007125.1:0-41200 GCA_004320025.1 Laticauda laticaudata | reverse complement strand
CTTCTGGTGAAAAAATAAACTCTGACAGGATTTTAATATCTAAACATTAAACACTAAATGAACATTCATGCACAAAGTGAGGAAAAAGGTATAAAAAAACCAGGAACGTACCATTCGAAACTAGCTAGCCCCAGGAACGCAGCCTCGCTGTCTCTTGACTTCCTGAAAATAAAAAGATCCAGCTTTCAAGCAGTTTTCCATATCCTTGCGCCGGAGCTCTCCCAGAGGGAAAATTCGAATCCTCAAAGAAAGGCACTTTCAACCTTTTAACAACCCAAAATAGATTAAATTTACCAGAAAAATAGAATTTAATAACCAATTAATGTAATTAACACTAAACATAGAATCCTATTATGGTGCCAGCTGCATATAAAGGGAAAGAGCTTTATTTATATAGATTTATAGGCAACCAAATCAAAAACCACTATGATATAAAATTAAACTTAACTTTAAACTTACAATATAAAACTACTTGCAGTGAATTGGGAAGAAAAGTAGGCACAAATATCAATTATGCATCATCGACAAGATCCAGATCACAAATCATTTTCTCCTCTGGCCTGTTGAAAAGCTAAGTTTTTATAGCTTTTTTGAAAGAGAGCACAGTTAGGGACAGACAAGCCTCTGGAGCAGGGGTGTCAAACTCAATGCTTTGGGGCCAGATCCTGCCCACAGTGTGCTTAGATCTGGCGCGCAATGCTGCCCTGGAAACAGCAAAAGACTGGTCTGCAGAACCTCTGCCAGTGAAAACGGAGCTCGGGATGGCTGTGTGTGGCCCTCCCAAGCTCCGTTTTGGTTGGCAGTGGGTTGCAGGAGGCCATCACAGCCAAAAAATGGAGCTCAGGAACTTTTTTTCACTGGCAGAGTGCTCAGGCCACCACAGGCACCCCAGCACTAATGAAGTTGAGCTGACCACACACAACCCGGCCATGCCCCCCCCCCAGCCTCAACCCTCGGAGGTCAAACAAAACCCTGATGCAACCCTCAATGAAATCAAGTTTGACATCTCTGCTCTGGAGGGATGATGTTCCAGAGGGCACAAAACCAACAAAGTTCTGGGCTCTAGGATTCCATTCAAAGACATGGTTAATCATTGAACTACACCTGCTCTCTGGGACATATCATAGTGCCCAATATTAAATTGGCCTAACTCTGCTCACCTTTTAGAAGACTGAAGATCTCTTGTTTTTCTAAGCATGGAGGTTAGAAGAATAATTGAGCCTACACTATTGGTTTACAATGTCTTCAGGAATCCCTTTGTGTTGCTGTTGGTTATGGAATGTATTTTTATATTGTAAAGGTTTATATTTTTTTAATCTTTGTCAACTGCCCTGAGTCACATTTGTGAGATATGTGGCCACATAAATCAGTACAAATAACCCTGTATTTTTTTCCCCAAAGTAATTTTTTTGTATACCGTACAATACTTTTTTCTCCAAACCACCTGAAGGCAGGACAAGAAGCAAGGGATGGAAACTAATCAGGGAGAGAATCAACCTAGAACTAAGGATACATTTCCTGACAGAACAATTAATCAGTGGAATGACATGCTTGCAGAAGTTGTGGGTGCTCCAACACAGGAAGTTTTTAAGAAGAGATTGGATAACCATTTGTCCGAAATAGTCTCTTGCTTGAGCAGGGGGTTGGACTGGAAGACCTCCAAAATCCCTTCCAACTAGATTATTCTGTATTTTTTTTGTATAACATGTATTTTTGCAAGTTACTTGCTTGCATTTATATTAGAGATACTGGCCAAGTAATGCCCATTTATCAAGATCTGGAGAAAAAAGTCCTACAGAGATAAGAAATCTTTTTGGAAAGTTCACAGCATTTGACAGAATTATCTTGGCATGCTTTGTTTTATATAAGTAATGTTTTAAATATAATCAATTTTACATAAGTGACTAGAAAGCAACTTTGACATGGATAACCTGATTTGTCAATGTTTACACACTGTGCAAAGTCATAAAATTATTATATTGGGTCTTTTGGGGTTGGCATGGTCATGAATCCAGTCACTGAGACTCTCAATCTATAGCTTAATTATGTTTGATGCTGGGTAAGCAAAAGAAATGAAGTTTATTGTGACAATTATTTTATCATTAATTTGAATGCATAAGCCACTCATTTCCAATGCTCTAATGCTTATTTAAGAAGTCATGATTTATATCTACCTGAAGTGAAATGCACAATATGGAAAACACATTTATTCTGTTCATTATATTAATATTTATTTATTTGCATCTCACTTTTATTCTTTTTACAAATAACTCACGGCAGCGAACATATATCCAACACACCTTCCTCCTCCTATTTCCTCCATAACAACAACCCTGTAAGGTGGGTTGGGCTGAGAGAATGACTGGCCCTAGTTTACCCAGCTGGTTTTCATAGCTAAGGTGGGATTCAAACTCATGTTCTTCCCATTTCTAGCTTGATGCCTTAACCACTAGATCAAACTGGTCTAAAATTCTTATGATATTATCTCCATTTTTTTTGGCTCAATTCCTGTTATTTTAAAGTAGAAGATAATTTAGATGATTGTCCAGAGATACTAGTTGGAATCCTTAATTTTAACTGTTGATGATTACAATTATATTGCTTGACTGTACTGAATGGCTTACTAAATTGCGCAGGTAGAGAGATCTGGGTACTTTGTATTTTTGGTTCTATACAATGCCCAGGCTAATAAGGAGGGTTGTAGGTCACAAAACCAGCCTAAACCTACAGAAAAAGTCGGGTTCTAAAATCATAAATGCATGATTGAAACGAGGTAGATATGTTTGGAGTGGGTTATAATGACAAATATTTTAAATATTTATATAGATAGTGCAGAGAAGCAAGTTCAGACTTGTTTTTTTTCATCCTAGAGGGCAAGCCAAAAAGTAATGGTTAAAGTTACCGGAATGAGGTTTCAATTCAATGTTGGGGAGGAAATCTCCTGTCGACAACCCAGTCTTTTCAACAGTTGGAAGAAGACTCCACACTTATTTGCACCACTCAAATGACCCTTGATAACACAGATAAACCTCCAAGTAGCCTTAATGGTTACATATTAACACACTTGTAATACCCTAACCTGATTGGCTGAAACAAACTGCACTGTGATTGGCCGAGACGCACAGCAGTGATTGGTTAGTAAGGAATCTCCTGTGATTGGACAAACCGATCGCGGGAGATTCAGAAAGCTGTCATTGGGTGAGAGCCGCACGCTAGCTCTATAAGAACAGCTGTCCGGCGGCTCGTAAAGGCGACACAGATCTATACTTGAAATGAGAGATGAAGTTACGCTGACTCCGCTGTTCCTGATTATCCGTGCTTTTACAACTGGTGACGAGGATGGGATCTGAGACAAAGGACCAGTCAGAGCACGGGTGGCATAACCGAAGATGAACAACTGATCGAATGACCCGCAGCAACTCTTCGCATCTAAGCTACACACCATTTGACCCGGCACCGAGGACTGGGAATCCTTACATTGATAGATTCCTCATGTTCTTCGAGAGCCAACAATCTCAAGATGCACAATGACCACTGAAAGAGAGCTGTGTTCCTCGACCCTTGTGGACCAGCATATCCAAGATGTGCAAAGCGTTGGCCAAGCCAGAGGATGTGAAGGAGATGACTTGACCAGATCTAGAATCGATTACTTCTAACCACTATGCCCAGGCCATGCCAAATCTGGATCCGGCGACTACAAATTCTACCATCGGATTCAAAAGGACGAGAGAGCATCGTTGGGATTTCCATGGCAGCTTGAGGGAACATTTCAGAGTGGTGCGTGTGGCTTTTCTAGACATAGAATGAAGGCTCTGAGGGGACCGCGTCGGTCTCGGTCTCAGAGACACCCGTGCTCCAAGAGTGGCTAATGGCTCAAGCAGACATTACAGTTACCTGAAGGCATTGCTGAAGCACGCAGCCCGAAGTCTATCGAAGAAATTCATCAGCCCAAAATGCGACTTAATTGAACGTCACGGACCAGCCAACAACATCAGATGACCTAACACATTCCCTTGAAAAATGAACTGGAAACTGGTCACAAAGCAACAACGAGCGCACCACGAGGACGTTCGAATCTATGACACAATCACACGAAATGAGAGAAGAGGATGATCAAGAACCGGATTGCAAGTGGGAGAGCGAGACTGGCAGAGAAGTCATAAAGCGGGCTTTCAGTGCGCGGTTTGCGGCGGCGGACCCCCCCTGTTCTGATGACCAGTTTTTAGGACCCCATTTGCTGTACTAGTGAAAAATGGGGCATACGCCAAGGTTGCCGAAACAAACAGAACTCCAGCCCAAAGACGAGGCGACAACATCGCCTCCAGAAACTGAGACAGATTCAGCCAGAGAATCTGATGGACACCGAGCAAAAACTGAGCAAGCGGGCTCAGCGAACCAGACGACGGAGGAAACCCATCAAATGGTCACAATCGGCCATTCACAGACAACACTCAGACGCAAGAAAGTAGACACGTGCAGGTCAGCATCGAAGGCAGGCCATGCAGAATGGAGGTGGACTCCGGAATATCTCTCCATGGTGGTCCTGGGAACAATTAATGAGGTTAGTGCCCAGCTTTCAGAACAAGCAGCTGGAGAACCAGAGACTCACCACTCTTACAGACTAATCAGGGAACAGAATCGCCTGTAATAGGAATTGGATCACGGTTTCATGTACCTCAAAAGGCATGGAAAAGTAAATTCCCACTCCACTATTGTTGACAGAGGACTGCCCAAGCCCTGCTGGGTCTAGAGATGGTTCGACCATTCAGGGATCGGGTGACGGGTATCACCATGTTGAGGAAACAGAGCTGGGAAGAGACTGATGAGGATTCCAAGAAATGTTTGACGGACAATTAGGCAAGTACCGCGGTCCCACTATCATTTAGGCTTGAACCCAATATTGCCTACCAATCAGCTCTAACTAGACGATTCGCATTTTGCCCTCAAACCAAAAAATAGACAAAATACATTAGCACTAAGCTCATGCACACAAGGGGACCTCCAATAGTCAACCCCAATCGAAACCAGATGGGTCCATGAGAATTTGTGGGGGACTATAAGCGACACTTAACAATGCACTGCAAACAAGTGCATACCCAGTCCCGGTGGTACAAGCACCTCCTAACAGACTCACTCGGGGAGGGAAAGTCTTTGTGAAGCTCGACTTGGCGGCAAGATATCTAATCAGCTGCCCGTCATGCCAAGACTTCGCGGAAGCGCAAACTATCGTGGACCACAGGAGGGCTTTCCGGGTGCAAAAGGCTCCAATTCGGAGTCAGTGGGGCAACCAGGGGTGTATCAGAGTCTCATGGAATGTTACTCACCAAGGAATTAAGGGAGTCGTGCATACTTTTGATGACGTGTTGGTAGCGAGGCCAAAGACACAAGGCAATTGAAATCTCAACTCAGAGAGTCCTACAAAATTAAAAATGCAGGACTTACGTAAAAAAGAAAATGCCAATTATGCACTGAAAAGATTGAGGTTCCTGTGAATCTGGTGGATCAAATAGATGGCAATCCATCTACACCACAAAAAATAAAAGCAATAAGGAGCCCCGAGACCAGAAATAAGGGCAAATTACAAGCCTTTCTTGACTAATCAAGTTTTCTACAAAGGTCTTTTTTCCACAGAAAGGCAACAACAGCGGCAACCTCTGCATAGGTTGGCTCGAAAGCACAACACTGTTTGGTCTAGGGGCAAGCGGGAAGAGGCTGTCCTCCAGAACATAAAAGACCTCCTCACATCACAATCAGTCATCAATCCAGTACACGTGAGCCTACCAACTAAACAGTAACCTGGCGACGCCTCCCATTAGCATCCGGAGGCTATTAATAAAGCCATGACCTGCCAATGGGAGAGAAGCATGATTGCTTCCTTCTTGAAAACAGCTATCAAAGGCAGAAAGAAATTATAGCAGCCCGACAAAGGAGGCACTTGCAGCGGTTTACCGGTGTGAAGCAGTTTCATGAAGTACTGCACAATGGTAGGCGAACTCTTATCACCTCATCCCCAACCATAAAACAGCTGCTGGGGATCCCTGGCAGAAAAGGCACCCCACAATCTATCTGGTCTCCTTCCGGATGAACAAGGTGGTCTGAAGTTCCTTGCCCAACCTATACCTACTAACTAATGCATTGGCCAGGGAAATGCATCTCGCAACTGCCCGACGCACTAAGCCATTGCCCTTAACAGATTACGAGGTGACCCTGGCTACCACACACATCACACCTGCAAATAGAGACATTTTGCCACAACCTACGCAACAACCTACGAGTCAAATTGCAGAGAGAGCGAGCAAGACGGAAAACCGAAAAGCAAGTGACCAGTTTAAACCGCTTCCGACAGCAAAAACCAGGCAAAGCTGAATTAACTCCTCCAAAAAGGGATGTATACTATGGGGCGATAGAATGATTAGTTTCACACAGCTTACAAAAAAAATATATTACACCATGTTGCACTGCAGGGACAACCCGGGCATTGGTGAAAATGAAAATCCCTTGCCAAGAACTACGTAAAATGGTGGCCAGGATAAGACCAAAACCATTAGAACACACCTGGGTGGCTACATGTGACAATGTAGCAATCCAGACCAAACGACTGAAGCACAACCGCTCACAGTGGGAAACACCAAGGGGACCAATGGTCGAGGGTACCATATATAGACTTGCAGGAACCCACAAAAGTGCCAACTTTCTTGATTCGCCAGTAGACTTACTACCAACTGGTTGGAGGTTAAGCCTAATGCGATCTTACCACGACCGGAGGGTTGTTACAAAACAGAACTTTTCGGCCACCACAGGCCTACATCCTGACTTTTAGTTCATCCTGACAACAGGCCCACAATTTAACGGCAATTGGCATTTGAGCAGTATTCCTGCAGAACGCTAGGGAAATCCGACACGCATTAACAGCGGCCGTTCAATACCGGACGGTGAACAGGCGGGCAGAACGAATGCGTCAGAATACACCCAAAGTCTCGCTTTAGAAAAGATGGACACTGGAACAAACACGACAAAATAAATAAACTATTAACAATACAGCACATAACAGCCAAGTGCCAAAACACAATAAAGCCCAGCAGAACCCTTGATGGGAACACAAAATCCATCCCTTAGACAACTTCACCCGCACTTACAATTCCAGAAAAACACCAGATTCCTTCCAGCTTGGTACCATAGTCATTAATCCGGAAGACACGATCTACGCTAAAAAAATTTCAGGGGACCCACTATGAGGCTACCGCACACATACAGCCATGGTACACTGACCAATGGGCATGCAAAAAGGGCACAGCGGACGACAAAATTCGCATACGTTTGTTATCCGCTCCTCAAAAGGGGCAAAATATTGCATAACCGGAGCGGGATAACACGGACGGGCGGGGAGGATGCGGCGGATGCAAAGCGGATCGCGGAACGAGAGCGTGCAGGATGCGTACCAGGCCAGCAGATGGGAGTATAATTGGAAAAGCGGATGGGCGCAACCGACCAGGGCTTCGGGGGGCCTACAGCAAAAGCGGACGCGGACAGATACAGCGGATGCACAGCGGATGGAAGCGGATGCAGAGCGGAAGCCTAGCGGATGCACAGGGGAGCCTACAGATGCCTGGCAATTAATTGCGCATGCGGGGGGGGGATTGCATTTGCGTCAGCCGCGTGATATAACGAAAAGCAGCTCGGAAAGCAGGTCGCCATTCAGAGGAAAGACCTGACTTTTCCCCCAAGAGAGACGCCAACAAGGCTTCCGACTACCTGCTGTCTGCTGCTGTTCCTGCCCTGCAAGCCTCCTGCACTGGCAGCCTCTCCATGCTAAGCCTTTGCTGCCAGCCTGCTGCAACCTTGCTGCCAAGCCCGCGAGTTCTGCCACATTTGCCCGCCAGCCTTCCTGTCAGCCTTGGTTCCTGCCACCCTGGCCCTGCCAGCCAGCAACCCCACAACGGCAATGCGAGAAGCAAGCAAGCCTCAGCCATCTGCTGCCAGCCCTGGCAAGAGGGGACAGGGCTACGAATCCGCCCCCTGGCCTCACTCTGGTTCTCCTGGGCTTCTGCCAGCACAGGGCTCGCTCTTCTGGGGGCTGGCGCTTCTGCTGCTTCCTGCTTTCTGGAAGGAGCTGATGGACAAGCACTTCCAGCACCAGCCACCTCACAGCACTGCACTTTCACCCGGGAACTGGAGCGACCACAAATGAATGGAGTGCCAGAGAACTCGATTTTTGTTTCTTATAGCTTCTTGTTAATAAAGTCGATTTATGATGTCACACACTCTTCATTTCTTTTTTTTTAAATAAAGTCTTTGCTGGAAGTTTAAGAAATTGGGTTTAAGCATTTGCAATGCTTGTGGGATTGGGTTGCAGTGGGATGGGCAGGGGGATACCTTTGGGATGGGTATAGCTGTGGGTATAAAAAATCCAGGCAAGCATAGTGGGACTGGTATTGTCCACCCTCCCAGCTGCTACACCTTTGGCCCTTTATTATCAATAATAATGTAATAATCCATCCAACAACATTCAACACAAACACAACTCTTTATTAAAACGCACCTGTTCAATTGTAGGCCCACACCAACATACAGCCCAATCTCACATCCGTGTGATGATCAGACGGCTGAAGGAAGGCACCATATAAGGCCATCTACTATCACCTGTTTGTCACTATCCACTGTTCCAGCTTGGGGAGTTGCACAGTTCCATCAGGAGGTTGCGCTGCTTCTTCGCTTCATGTGGAGGCTCTGTTGGGTGCCTTGCACAATCTCAGTGTGATCAGGTTTACCCTTTCCTCCATTCCCCAGGCTCCATGTCCATTGCCTGTTGAGAGGTCCACGTAGCCTGTTCTGCATAGACTGGGGTAGCGGGTGGCGCATAGTTGTGCAGGATGGCAGCAAGTTTCCATATCCTCTCAACGGTCTTGGGCGCTGCTGCATGGTGTGAGAAGTACCTGGAACTGTTGGCCAGGAGTGCCAAAAGGGCGTTCTTCCACACGCAACCGCGCTTGCCCTGGACAGCCTGTAGTTAAAGACCTCTCTTCATAGGGTGAGGAGTTGGAAGTGTAGGGCGTCATGAGGTAGGTTTGTGAGAGAGAAGGCGTCATCCCCACGATGAAGTAGGGACACATCTTGTGGTGTCATTGGGCAGGGGGTCTGGATCTGGGAAGCCCAGTGACTGAGTTGCTTCCTACTCCTCCTTGAGATGACATGGCGTTTGTTATACGCTGGGCATACTGAAGATGACCGTGCCAGTGAAGCAATCGATTGTACATGAACTTGTAGTCAGATATACCATGGCGAAGAGGGATGATGCTGAGAAGCCCTTGTAGTTGACAATATAGTGAGCCCTGAGTTGGTTTGGAGCTTTGGCAGGCCACGTGCTTGCCATCTATGGCTCCAACAGTAGTGTGGGTAAGTTCACTTCTTGATTACCACTGGCTCTGCAACTTTCTTCCATCCTTCTTCAGTGGAGGGGTACTGGAGGAGCCCTCCTTGTTTCTTCGATTTGGATGGCTCTGTCTACCACTTCTCTGACCAACATATACTGATGGTGTTGGATGCACCCTCCAGCCGTACTGAATCTCCTGTAGGAGTCCTCTGAGGGCAGGTGGGCAAGAGTGAAGTGGCTAACTTGAGCCAGGTTTCCAGGCTGGGATGGAATGGGTGTTTGCCGAGCTGTCCTTCGCTCCTGAGCTCCACCAATCAGCTTGGTTATGTACAGTCCTCATCTGTCTTCTTGCCAAACCAATCTTCGGATCCAGACTCTTTTTGGTGTCCTTTTCTTCTCCGCGTAGAGTTCAACAGAGACCTGGCAGATGGTTTCGCATGTTTGGCAGAATTGATGGTGGCTGCCGAAAGGTTCTTTCGTTGCACACTCCACGGTGGACATGAATGGATGCTGTGGAAAGCATGAAGATCCAGTATGAAAGGCTGCAGAGGTCCCCAACCATCTGGGCTGCTTGTTTCTGAAAGTGAGATGCAGGCGAGTTTGCTCCCCTTTTTATAGGCAGTAAGGTTTTCCACTAGGCACATCCTGTAGGCATCCCTAGGCTCCTGTAGGCATCTGTAGAACATCCTTAAATATCCGAGTTTAGGTTCCCCTCTGCGAACACTGTCTTTTTCCATTTTAAAAACGCTTTGTTTCCGTTCTGCATCGCACTAGCAATCCAGTTCTGCATCCGTCTGCGTCGTTCCGCTTTCCTCCCTGCGTCCGGTAGCGGATGGAGTTTGCGCGGATGCGCCAGCGGATGCCTAGCTGGATATAGCGATGCGTAACGGATTGCAGTAGCGGATGTCATAGCGGATGCGTAGCGGATGCAGAACGGACGAACTGATACATTTTCCACAAGCAAAAGTTTTAGGCAGCCCAAAACTTTTGGAGCAGATGAAACGGTCAATAAACGGATGCTGGACGGATGAGAGGAATAGCAAAACGGAGGCAGGCAGTGACATCGAGGTTTCGGAAACGGATGGCAAGTTTTTTGTCCCGTTTTACTCTCTTGCATCCGTGGTTCGTGTGACATGGGCTAACCCAAGATAAACAAAGCCCCGCGTAGTACCCGGCGAAACAGAAGGATGGATAGAAACTGAAATGGGCATATGTTCCGAACCATAATAACGAATCAAAAATAATTTTAAACCAGCATGAAAAACCCACAAAACTACAAACAGACTCTAATAACAAAAAACTAGGGGGGGGGAACCCCCAGCAACATCAAAAGAAGAGCAAAATTAAGTACAGACAATGACAAACCGAACGCCCAACCAATTGCCAACCGCACTAGAATAAACACTGCCTAAATAAAAGAGAACCAACAATCCACTCAACCGGAAAATGAAGAAGCCGAAGGGTACGGCTCACCTGGAAAGAAAGATCAAGCCAGTTCAACCAGCCCAGAAAGACCAGCTGGGAACAAAGAACCGAAACTCTCCTGAAACTCCAGTAAGCGCTTGTGGAGGTTTGCGGCGAAAAGGCTGACTCACCTTCCAGGCGGTTCCATGGAGAAGAACGGGAGCAACGAAGACTCCCTTCCGAACTGGCTGAAGACATGTAGCAACTGAAACGCGCGTCAAGGTAGCAAGTAAAAAGCCCTGCCTGTACGTACACAGACTACGTCAACGTAGATGGACAACAAAGGGAGGGGTGTTACATATTAACATACTTGTAATACCCTAACCTGATTGGCTGAAACAAACTGCTCTGTGATTGGCCGAGACGCACGACGGTGATTGGTTAGTAAGGAATCTCCTGTGATTGGACGAACCGATCATGGGAGATTCAGAAAGCTGTCATTGAGTGAGAGCTGCCGGCTAGCTCTTTAGGAAGAGCTGCCGTGGCTCGCTAAAGGCGACACAGATCTATACCTTGAATAAAGAGCTGAAGTTACGCTGGTCTCCTGTCTCCTGATTTCCCGCACTTTTACATTAATGACTTGCTAAAAGAATACAAATGACCAGCTGTCTGCAAGGAATATAAATCTTTCCATTCCCACCATCCAGTCAGAGCTGAAGAAGCTTCTTGGATGAGAAGAAAATGTCTTCAAAGAAAGTCCAGTTGCCAGTTGAAAAAGCATCTTTGGGACAATCATGACCTGGATGACTGAAAATCACCATAGACATTTGGGGAGGAAAAAGTATTGCCAGTTGGCAATCAAACTATTGGCAATAGTCAAAAAGGTTATGGTTGAATGACTATTTGCTGAGACTCTTTTAATTTGGAGTTAGTAATTTCTATTTGGGCTAATAATTCCAGATTGCTATTGATTCATCCATTAACCATTCAACAAACAAATTGATTGAAAATGAAATGTTTGTATAACAGACTAAAAATAAACGGGCAGACTGAACTTAAGTAAACTTGACTAGATGCCAGAGATTTTAAAGAGCAATTTATGTTTCAGATTGAGCCAAAATAGTATTGAAACCACTCCAGTTTATCTGAATTTTGAATTAAGGGTGGCTATTTATAAGAAAAATATTCCTTTTAAAACAATTTAAAGGTTACATAGCATATTTTTAGAATTTTTTTTTAAGTAAATTTTTCATCTTTCAGTGGTTAAAGTAAAATAGGAAGTGGAAAGAACATAAACAATAGTGTAAAAATAAACCCTTCCATCCGGGAACATTTAATCAAATATATATTTTTTATGTTTCCAGGGCTTTTTGAGTGGCATCTTCTCCTATCATTGGACATAATTCATTAGAAAAAGAATCTATTTTTAAAATACAAAAAAATGAATGAGAATGTACTTTTTAATTTGATTTAATTTAATTTCTTAGTGCTGTTCTCTTGGGCTGATTCATTGTGGCATTAATGACTCTCCATAGAACAATTTATTGATGAAATAAGGTATTGTTAGTTGTCATCTTACATGTGTGGAATTCTCCATATAATTAGGATATTTGACTTTAACCCCAAAACACTAACAATGTGAGAAAGTGAAGCTCATTCAACACTTGTAGTAAATGCGCATGAAGTAAAACCATTAACACTAATCTTGATAACTTCCTTATTTGTTTTTAGTCTTAAAATTGAACACCATGAGACAGAATAAGTGGTGAAACAGAACACATGGAACAAAATTCATTTGAAGAAAAGATGAAAACTTTCCCCAACTATATGGTAAATTGTCCTTGCTGCTTATGAGGGTAATGTAGGCGCTCCCAAATACTATCTTGAACCTTATCTAAGCAAAACAGCTTTGTAAACATTAATGTAAATGTTAATTCAACCTAAGAAAAAGACCAAATCTGAGAAACATCTGATACATCTGAGAAAATTTAATAAAAAAGGGGAAAAACATTCAGTCTTATCAAGAATTGTTAAGAATCTGGTGTGAGACAGAACTGTTGTATGAAATTAAATATAAAAATAAATCTGAGCTATTAAAGGAAAATCTGATTGCTGCTATAAAATTTGAAAGAATCGGCTCATATAAGTATGAAATACATCTGTGAAACAATTGGAAATGGTGAAATATTCAAGAGTTTATGAAAACACTTCAATTCAGATTTCAGAAGATAAAAAGATAAAAAGAAGAAAAGACACAATATCATGCAATTATTGTTTTGAATTATTGTTTCAAAATCAGCAGGAAATCAGAAATAACTTCCTTTCCTGCTGCTTTTTTGCCCATCCATCCACTCTCCATGGTGTCTGTTTGTGGCATCTCTCCCCTATGGCAACTGTGCACCTGTCTGAACTCTATAGCTGCTGCACAGAATCCACAAACACACAACCCAGCAGCAGCTTCATGCTCAACTATTAGCCCGCTAATCTGGAACTCTCACCTCTTCCTGTTTAATCAAACAGTTCTGAACTAAGTAAGCCTGTTCCAAACTAGTAAGACTGGCATTGGTTGAAATGCTAATTAGATAATATCAGATAAAACAAGTACATTCACTTTCCAATTAATTGTAGCAAGTAACAATTAGGCTTGTAAAAAGCTGTCTGTGCAGTCAACTAAGGTCTTTTAGAGGTTAACAAAATATGTTATTCTACTGGTTTTACCCTTGAGAGATGCTGGTGGTAATTTTTAAAGGGCTTGTGGCTGTTTCTGAAGCATTTTATGACACAGTAATAGGAAAAAACTGCAAGGATGAGGGGTCCATCTATGGAAGTTGATGCTAGGATGGGATGTTTCTAAGGTTAGAAGAGAAGCCTTCGGTAGTCTGTGACCGATATAAATCTTAATCCTTTTCAGAGTGACGCCGGATTCTTGGAGCATGGGACAGGTCTCTCAATGCTTTTTTGCCTGCTAGATAGATTTCATTTTTTTCATGGGAAAACTATTGTCCAGCTATCTTCCACTTCTCATTGAAAAAAACAATTTATAGAGATAGAGCCTTCAGATGAAGATGAAAAGCTCTCCACTAGCCCATCTTGCATTGGCAGTGATTGGAAATGCTATAGAGAGAGCAGACATTCTCCTCTTCTCTTTCCACATGGCTTTTATATCCAGGATTATTTGTGAATGCTCTAGTTTTACAAGTCACACAAACTAGTTTTGGACAGTGTTTGAAAGCTTTATTAATCATTGGTCCCTTTATATTTCTGAACTAAAAGAAAAAAATCATGATGCTGCATAAAACAGAGCACTTTCTATTTTGTCCATTTGAATCCAAGCATGGGAAGATTATGCATGTAAGGTGACAATGTCCAGATGTCTCCCCAGTGAGTAAGGAAGAATAATCTTACAATAAAAACCCTGCATAGAAATAAGGGATATGAAATGTAGCTCACTGTATGTTTATTGAGAGAAACCAACTTTGTGATTACTGCCAACTTTGCAGAGTTAATGAGGATATGAATAAGTTTATTTAGATGAAATATGTTCGGTTCGCGGGAATGAGACTTAGAGATCAGCAGAACTTCAGCTCTTTTATTTAGTTCCAAAAGTCTGTTCTAACCAGGAGCCGCGGCAACTCTTTTTATAGAGAGCTGCTCGTGGCTAGTGTCCAATGACCCCACCAGTTGAATTGACCCTAATCATAGCCTGCTATCATTGGCCAATCAGCGTCGAGAAAAGTAGCCATCAAGCTTTGGGTATTCGTTGTCCAATAGGAACAGCCTATTTGAAGTATGTTAATATGGAACACCCCTCCCCTCTTGGTATGTTCCTACCGTATGTAGTCACATAAGTAGGCAGGGCTTCTAGGTTGCCTAGCAGACCTGCCACATTTAGTTGTGTCATTGTCTTCAGCGGGTTCGGACGGGACACTGTTTCTCCTGTCCTTCTCTGTCGAACCTCCTGGAAGGTAGAGTCAGCATGCCGCTCCCGCCCGTCTACTCGAGCTGGTAGAGTCGCCCAGCTGCTCCTTTCCGACCAAGCATCCAGGTCTACTTGTGCTTCTTGTTCCTCGCTGAAGACTTCTACAGGTAGGTTCACTGTTTTTGCTTGCGTTTATTTGGGAATGTTTTTTATTGTGATATTTTTGATTTCTGCGCGTTCTTTTTCTACCGAAGGTTTCTTTTTCTACCGAGGGTTTCTTCTTTCTACCGGAGGGTTCCCCCCTATTTGTTACTGAGAGGTCTCCCCTCTCTGGTTTGTCTGTTGCTGTTTTTGTGTAATGGTTGTGATGTTTTGGGGTGTGTGGTGTGTTGTTCTTCGTTGTCTGGTGTGTCGGTGCCGTTGTAGTGTTCGTGATCTTAACTGGTCGATGTGTCTTCACCATGTTCGGCCATCGTCTGTCTCCAGTCTGTAGGACGCTGGTCCGGTTATTTGTGTAATTTTTGCTGGCACACACAATGGGTGGCCAGTGAGGTTTTTTGTGTATACTAACTTGTCCTGGTTCGAATTTGCGATACTTGCTTGAAGAGTCGGTAGTTTTTTTGGTGGCATATGTTGGGTGTAATCTATCTAATTGTGATTTCAGTTTTCTGCCCTCAGTAATTCTGCTGGGCGTGTTATTTGTAGTGGAGTTTTGTGTTATGTGTTTGTATTGTAGCATTTTTTCCAATTCTTTCTTGCATGTCCCCTGTGTCTAATTTGTCTCTAATGTTTCCTTGGTATATTGGACCATGCGTTCTTGCTCTACCATTCGTCACTGGTCGGCCCGGGCTGTCAGTGCATGTCGTATGCGATGTTCTGCTAGGAATTTCTCGAATGGTAATGCTTTAAATTGTGGGCCATTATTGGAGACGAGGACGTCTGGTAACCCATGTGTGGTGAATAGTTTCCAGAGCTGTTTGATAAACTGCTTCGGTGGTAGTAGAGTGCATGATGCTTACTTCCAACCAATTGAAGTAAGCATCTACTATGATTAGATATTGTATACCCTTTTGTTGGCCCTGCGAGAGTCCTATATGTATTCATGACCAGGGGCCCCTTGGCGTTTCCCAGTCCAGGACAGGTACTGAAGGGGGTGCAGGGTGGAGTTTTGACATTTCCGCCAGTTTTGATGTTCTTTGTCCATCCCTGCCACCATACATAGCTCCTGCCCAGGGATTTCATCACACAATGCCCGGTGGGCCTTCGTGCAACATACTACAGTAGAAACCGTGGTCTTGTAATTTTTGTGGAATTATGACCTGAAATTCACCCACCAGAGTATACATAACCCTTCAGTAAATGACAGTTCAGTTTGTCTATTTTAAAAACATTTGAAAATAACATTCTGTCTCGTTTTCTGGCCACCCTTTTCCTACCCAGTTTAACACTTGTAACATTGTCTTGTCTTTTGCTGTCATTCTGGGAACGTTGGCGGCGGTTATTTGGTAGGTTTGTCAACGTCTTGATTTGGTAGGGTGGAAGTGGTTTGGTGCCAGGTCAGTCCTCTATGTCTGGTAAGGGGGTGCGGCTGAAGGCATCAGCGTGAGAAATGTCTTTACCAGGTCGAGGATTAGTCTATAGTTGTACACCGCCAGAAATTGGACTAACTTGTCATTCTCGGCGACAGTATGTTAGGGGTGGGCTCTGTTTCCAGCGAGTATGCCTAAAAGGGGTTTATGATCGGTCACAAGGGTAAAAGTCCTACTGTAAAGATACTGCGTGGAAGAATTTTTACGCTGGTGATATAGCCGCCAGTGCTTCTCTGTCCAACTGGCTATAGTTACATTCAGTTTTGAGAGGTGTCTTGAGTAGGAAGGCAATGGGGCGTCTTCTCTTCCATCCAAGAGCAGGCCATGGCGTAAGCATGGCTCCACGCCAAACAGTGATGCGTTGCAGATACTGTGAGCGGTAAATGTCTCGCTGCATGCTTCCTATATCACAACCGCAGTCAGAGGTTGACTGAGGTCTTTATTCTGTGGAACGCTGTGCTCTTTACATTCATCCCCAGGTCCAGATGCCGATTTGTCTAAAAAGTCTAGTGTGAGTCCCTGTCATTGAGCCTTCTGTGGCAGAAAGACGTGGTAAAAAGTTTATAAGATCCCAGAAATCGCTTGTAATTCAACTTTACTTTTAGGTCTAGGCATTTCTTTGATTGCCTTGACTCTTTTTGTCTGTGGGGGGGATGCCCTCCTTAATCGATTTGTACCTCAGGAATAATCAACTTTTGAGGCGGCCAATGTACACTTGTCTTTTTCATCTTGAGTCCCGCTTTTTGGAACTTTTGCAAAACCCTCTCTGAGGCGGGCTTCTAAATTTCTTTCATTTGCTGAGACGAGCACGTCGTCAAAATATGGGACTACTCCTTTTATCCTTGCAATAATCACTCCATTGTGCTTTTGGAATACCCCAGGGGCTACGCTGACTCCGAGATTGTAGTCTTGTACAATTTGAATGCTCCCTATGAGTCACAATGGTTTGTCTATGCTGTTTCAGAGTCTAGCGGGCAATTGTTGGTAAGCTTGGGCAAGGTCGAGCTTTGTGGAAGGTACCAGTCTTTTGATGAGTATCGTACCCATGATACACATCAATAAGGTACGATCTGGAATCGACCTCCATCTTACATTCTTGGCCCTTGATCAGACTGCCACTTGTACTTTTCGGCCATTTGTTGCATTAGAATGCCAATGGTGATGGTTTGTTGAGTTTTCCTCTCTCCTATAGTTTTCGCTTGGCTGCTTGCCTTTGCATTCGCGATTCTCAACGGCTCCACGTTGTCCTTTTTTTTATTTCTTGGTGGTGTGTTGTCCCTCCGTCTGGGGCTGTAGCTTTTTCGGTTCCGGCATCCTCAGCGATGTGGCCCACCATTCCGCAGTTCTGGCACACGGTGTCTAAGAACCGGCAGTCAGAACGGGGGTGGTCTCCTCCACATCCGGCACACTGGAACCCGCCTGACTTATGACCATTTTAATCGCCCATCTCGCTCAGCCTGGAGTCTGTGGATTTCTTCTTCATCGTCCTTGTCGATTCCGGACGATCCACTGTCTGTATAACGTGCGGCGGTTTTGTGTGTGTTTTCTACCTTCTTCTCGGTGCTCTGACTCATCTCGGTCGGAGTCTTTGGTGAGTTGGCATTCATCTGCTGCATCTTTGCCGCTGACTTTTTTGTTGCTTCTGCTGCCGTGGCTTCAGCAATAGTCTCGGTAATGGTAATCTTTGGCCAGGTTAGCAGCCGGCTTTGGAGCGGTAAGGTCTCTTAGTCTGAGGACCATGCGATCCTCATGGCTTCATCCATGTTTAGGAATTCGCATGCTCCTCCAATGTCCCTGAGAGCGGCTACAAAGTCTGCAATGCTCTCACCTTCCCTCTGGTCCCGCTGTAAAAACTCATGTCTCCTGATGAGGCTGGAGACGGTCGGCTGCGTAGTGAGCCTTCAGCAGCTTCTCTAGGTCTGGCCAGGCCATCTGCTTCACATAGTCTGGTTTTTGCTAGTGCCTTGGCCATCTTGAACACTGTGGGTCCACAGTATGGTCAGGAATACAGCTCTTTTGCTATTGTCCAAGATTCCTTGCAGGTCATTACTCTCCAAGACATGAGGAATCTATCGATAAAGGATTTCCAGTCCTCTGCTGCTGGGTTGAAGGGTGTGGGTGGCAAGTTGGTTCCAGCCATTTCATCTGATCAGTTCTCGATGCCACGTGCCCGACTCATCTCCTTCTCCGAAATCCCCACCCTTGTCGCCAGTGTTTGGTTTGCCGGGAATGAGACTCAGAGATCAGCGTAACTTCAGCTCTTTTATTTAGTTCCAAAAGTCTGTTCTAACCAGGAGCCCGCAGCAACTCTTTTATAGAGAGCTGCTGCAACTAGTGTCCAATGATGGCTACTTGTTTTTCCCGCCACTTGAATTGGCCAAATCATAGCCCTGCTATGATTGGCTCTGCTATGATTGGCCAATCAGCATCGAGAAAAGTAGCCAATCAGCGTTGGGTATTTGTTGTCCAATAGGAATAGCCTTTTTGAAGTATGTTAATATGGAACAAAATATATTGAGGGATGAGTCTTTTTTTCTGGGCTTTTATTTTTATGTTTACATTTCCCTGTATTCTAATATTCATGGTTAAAAACTGTATTTGTTTAGTCTCCAGAACTAAAAAGTGAAAACAAATTAACATTTATTTATTTCACTTTGCTCCCATCTTTATTATATTTTTAATAAAGAATTCAAGGTGGCAAACTTATATAATACCCCTTTCTTTCTCCTGTTTCCACCACAACAACCACCCTGTATGGTGAGTTAGGTGAGACAAAGTGAATGGCCCAAAGTCACCCAGCCAGTTTTCATACCTCAGCCTGGACTGGAATTCACAGTCTGCTGGTTTCTAGGTCAGAATCTTAACCATTATACCAAACTGGTTCTCACTGAGTATGGTATGAGTATAAAATGTGAGTATAGTAGAAGCAAAAATCTTGTTAACATGGAAATAATGATCTATTCCGTTGGTTTTTAGTGGCCCAAGAGTGTTTAGTACATGAAGATCATGACAAAAATACAGGATGGGTGTTTGAAAATGTTTTTCCAAGAAAAGATTCAAAATGGCAATATCTGCCTTTCCATATAAGCTTTAGCTTGCTTTTGCAGGCTGAATTTTGCTGCAACTGTAATTGCCCTTGCCAGCTGCATTCTAAGACTTCTATAATTGTGTGTGTGTTTACATATATGTGCGCGCACATGGTTTGGTTTGGGTTTTTTTTCTCTTGCTACACACACACACACACACACACACACTTTTTCTCTCTCTTCTGCACATGCACACTTACACACTCATACTTACTCCTCTTTATGGTTGTCATCAAGTTGTATACTATGAGTGAACAAGACAACAAATCTTTGATCTACCTGACATTGCAGACTTTGGGGTGTCTTTAGGACTGGCCAAATGGTAATCAAGACAGGAAAAGGTATTAAGATTGATGGGATGGAACTCCCAGGGGGCCACATGGCAAACATAAAATCATTTACAAGAACCTTGGTATTACATAGGAATCACAATGAGGAGTCAAGAAAGACAGCAACATCCAAGTACCATCAAAAGATAAGATAGATCCAAAACAGCCATTTTCTGTCTTCTGCACAGTAGTGGATTTTAAATGGTGCAGATGCAGAGAGATAAACTCAACAAGACGTCCATAACAAAGTACATTTATTGGTTCATCAGGGATCCTCATAACTCACATTTGTGACAAAGATCTCCTTTAATGACCAATCCTTTGTATATCTGCCTTGTAGTAAAAGATGGTTATCTCCTAACCCATCTCACAGCAATAGAAAGCACCTCCCATAAGTTAGGGAGTTCAGGCAAAAGTGGCCTGAACACGTGTGGCCATGTGACATGAACTACATTTCCCGGGATACCTTTAACTACATTTACCATGATGCATTCCCTTAAGGGGACAGCTCATAATTCCTAAGTAACTATCCAATTCCCATAGACTGGCTGGCACAGCACAAGTCAGCTCAATGGGAAGAAGAAGATCCATGCCATCAACATACAGTATATCCTGTTAGTCATCAGATACCCTGTTACTATAGTAAACTGGCCAAAGAAGGACATGGAAGTTGTTGATTTGAAGACCTGGAAGCTCCTCACCATGTATGGAGGTTCCCACCTCAAATCTAGAGTTTGTACACTGGCTGGAAAGAGGGTGGGCAAGTTCTGGGGGATGTCAAAGCCATAGAGATTTAACCGGGAAATAAGGAGAAATTTTCTGACAGTGAAAACAATCAGCCAATGGAACACTTTGCCCTCAGAAGTTGTGGGAGCACCATCATTTGAAACTTTCAAGAAGAGATTGGACTTCCATCTGTCACAACTGGTTTAGGGTCTCTCGCTTGGGTGAGGGGTTGGACTAGATGACCTACAAGATCTCTTCCAACTCTGATTATCTGTTATCTGTTATTACCTTGGATGAAACTCTGAGTAAGGAGTATCCAGATATGAGCTGCTGAGAGAAGGTCTGAAGCAATAGCAGACGTGCCACAGCAAGATCCTGCATGGGATGTACAATTGACAAATAGCTGAGGTGGCAGACATTGGAAAATTCTATCAGTGGCTGGAAAGGCTGGGTTTAAAGACAGCACTAATGTACTGGCCATAGCCGCACAAGGACATGCACTAAGCATCAGATCCATAAAAGCAGGGATCTACCACACTAGACAGGACCCAAGGTGCAGACTATGCGGAGGCCTCAAAGATACTCCAACACATGGCAAGGTAGAAAATGCAGCCAGGGATGCATAAACTGAATCACACAACCAAGTACCTGTAGAGCTTTTAGGCCAGATTCTCCCAAGTCCAGATGGGAGATTTAACCCTGTGGTCTGCAGATCCCCGGGGTGTATGTGGACAAACCAGGCACAAACCAGCCAATCAACCAGACATCATGGTAATAGGCAAGAACCAGAAGACAGCAGTAGTAATAGATGTAGGAATGCCAAGTGACAGCAACATCAGGAAGAAGGGATATGAGAAGCTAGAGACATACCAGGGCCTGAAGGAGGAACTAGAGAGAATATGGAAAGTAAAGTGGTCTCAATGGTCATAGAAGCATTCGGGCTGTGACTCTTATGGTGGGAGAGTGGCTCCAATAGGTCTCAGGAACAACATTAACATTCTCTGTCCAGAAGAGTGCAGTGCTAGATCAGCTAAGATGCTGCCAGAACCCTGAAACTCCCAGACCTCTGATAGAAGATTTGAGATACATAAAATCCATAGAGGTGAGAAGAGATTTTTTTGAAAATAAACTGTATTCCATTTTCCAACAGTTTTAAAAAAAACCATTAAAAAGTACACAATTGTATCAACATTGAAGACATCATTTACATTTCTTAATCATATACTTATACTTAATTTTCCATTACATTACATTTATTATACAATTATTATATATTACTTTTCCTATTAATTCACTATTCCTTACTCCTTATTTATACCGCTTGTTACATAGTACATTTTCTATTAATTCTACATTCAGGATCTATAACGTCATATCCTTTAACTAATTACAGAATTACTTTTCTTTCTATTCTCAAACCATGTATACCAGGTGTCCCAGATTAAATAATATATCAATTCCTCTCTATCCTTTAACTCGAGTCAGCCTGTCCATTTCTGTAGTCTAAAATTTTCCTTATCACTGCTCCCTCTTGTGGTATATCTCTTTGTTTCCAGTGCTGTGTGTATGTAATCCTACCACAAGTTGTTATATGTAAAATAATATATCTGTCAGTTTTACTATGTTTTCCTTTTATTATGCCCAATAGAAACAGTTCTGGTCAAAATTCATTTTTCTTGCTTTATTATTTCTTCTAATCATTTTCGAATCTTCCTCCAATATTTTTTTGCTTCCAGGCAGGTCCACCACATATGAAAGTATGTACCCCATTTAGTTTTGCATTTCCTGCATTCTGGGTTTTGATTTGCAAACATTTTTGCCAATTGGGGGGGGTTTAGATGAGAAGAAATTTTTTATATATTGCTTTGCTTTGGATTTTTTTTCTTTTCCTGCACTGTGTGTGTGTGTACTTTTTTCCCTCTTTATTAACATATTTCTGTATTAGGTTTCTGTATTCTCAGGCTGCCAAGTGCCCAAATTTTGATAATGTGACTGCAGGGCACTGCAATAGCCCTAACTATGGGCACAGGTTATATAAGTCCCTTTGTTTAGCGCCAACATAGCTTCAAAGGATGAAGCTGAACAAATGATTGTAAGTTGAAGGTTACCTGCAGAAATGAATATGATATGATTCCATAATGTAGTAATGTAGAATTATCAATTACCATCATAGGAATAAGGAATATTTGGCCCTCTACATTTTACTGAGTTGTAACCCAGTACTTTTATAATCAGTTTCAATTATCTGAGTAGGAAGATGAGTGAAACTGTTGCTAGGTATAATCAGACTGGATTGTTGGATTTCTTCTGAAGGTTTTGGTTGCCAGGCTATTGTATGAACTAAGAAGATAAATACCAAATCAGTATTGTTATGAAAATGGTACTGGCACTATTTCTACTATGTTGTTTGGTTTCTTGCATTTATTGTTTTAATCATTTTTCTCTTACATTTTTGAATTAACTTGATATGAGCAGATGACAGATATACTTGACAGAAAGAAGTCCTATTGCCTATGAAAACCAAAACACTCAATAAGGTAAGAAAGTAAGACTAAAATAATCTGATGCAATATATATTAGAATGTATTTATATTAATTTTACTGTAAGTCAGTCTAAGTTTTTCCATAGTAGGATAATTTGCATTTCTAGAGGAATCAGAATTGTTTAAAAATTACCAAATTATTCTTATATAATGATTTCAGTGGTGGGATTCCTAATTTTTTCCTACCGGCTCTATGAGAATGTGCTTTGCACGTGTGTGCAGCGCTCAAAAACCTCCCTCTATGCCAGTGCTGGTGAGTTGAGCAGTTTTTTTAGCTCAGCTGAGGCGTGGCAATCCACTCTGCTGCACGAATCAGCTGAGCTAAAAAAACAAGGGAATATAGGAGAGGAAAGGGTGGGGGCAGGTAGGCGGGGCCAGCCAGTTCACCAAACTACTCAAAATGTCTGCTACCAATATGCCAGGACCAGTCCGAACTGGCTGAATACCACCTCTGAATGATTTGTAATATATCTGAAATGATTTCTTGATGATGACAGTAATAAATGTTGTAATGTTTTTTTAAAAAAAATAAAATAAATTTTTTACGGCAGTTTATGAAATTCATAGCACAGCCTTAAGGCAAATAAGGTTAGCAGGCTGGATGGCACTATAGAGCAGGCAGTATCCAATAAGAAACTACTTAGATATAATAGCTGTGCTATTTGTTTACTTAATTTTCAAATTTATATGGCTGCTCATCTCCACAAGGTGACTCTGGGCAGCACACAACACATATGTAGGCTCTTTTCTGCCAGGGGATCCCCAGAATTGATGGGGGTGGGGAAACCATGTTGAGAGGGATTTGCAAAAACCATAAAGGTTGGGGCTACTCTCATCTCAGGGACGATGATGTTCCAGAGGTTTTATACTCTAAAACATAGTGGAAAATAGCTGGATACACATTTTATAGAGAAGCTGATTATCCAAGTGTCATTATCAATGAGAACATTCAGTGGTTTGCAGAAATTATTATTGGATAGGCATAGATTTCATTTATATTTATACAGTTCCCAGGAATTGTGCATTTCTACTTTTTCCCCTGGAGATTTTGACAATAGATACAGCAAAAGATACAGCAGTAGAAATCACTCCTGTATGGAAAACATAGCATTTAATATATACAACCTTGGAGCAACATTTTGTGATGATGATGATTAGAAATAATTAAATACAGAAAAGAACAGTCCCTCGGGGCTCCAATGTTAAGAATTGAAGTAGGAGAAAGAGAGAAAGCCAACAACCAAGATGCAGGAGATGCTTGGATCAAAGGCCAATTTGGGAGTTTTCTGCCTTCTGCACAGAGGTGGATTTGAAGCTGCACATAGATAATTCAACAAGACGTCCATAACAAATTACATTTATTGGTTCATCAGGTATCCTCATAACTCACATTTGTGACAAAGGTCTTCTTTAATGACCAATCCTTTGTATATCTGCCTTGTAGTAAAAGATGGTTATCTCCTAACCCATCTCATAGCGATAGAAAGCAGCCTTCCCATGAGTTAGGGATTCAGGCAAAAGTGAGGGAAACTCCCCCAAACCACTTGAGGGTCAAATTAGTGACCAATCAGGATTACAGATGTGGCCACGTGACATGATCTACATTTCCCGGGATACCTTTAATTACATTTACCATGATGCATTCTCTTAAGGGGACACCCCATAATTCCTAAGTAAGTATCCAATTCCCATAAACTGGCGTGACAGCACACTCCCCGCTGGAATTATAAATTCCACTATTAAGAGAAAGAAAAAAAAATTAACTATAAACTAAGATAAGCAGTACACAGTAATACTAACTGAATAGCGTATAACTATATCACGAAGATAAACAGTTAGCTATATAAATAAGAAAAACAGTAAACATTAATAAAGCATCAAACAAAGCAAAGCATGCAAAGCTTGAGGTTCAGTCTTCAACTTCGGCCTTGTGCAAGTCTGCTGGTCACCCTCTGGTGGCCTTTTAGGGTGTACAAGGTATTCTTGGGCGCAAAGGTGAAAGTCTGCTGGTTACCTCTGGTGGCCTTTTATGGTGTACAGGTACTCTTGGCGCAAAGGGTAAAGTCTGCTGGTCACCTCTGGTGGCCTTTTAGGGTGTACAGGTACTCTTGGTGGCAAAGGTGAAAGTCTGGTGGTCACTTCCCGTGGCCTTTTAGGATTGGAATGGTACACTTGCTTTCAAAGGTGTCGGGGAAGCTGTTGGAAAGGGTGTTGCATAGGCATATGCCCATGTAGAGCATCTTAGTGGACATCTGGTAGTGTGGTGGCTGTTTAGGGTGTCCTCGCGAAAGTGTTCTGATTGCCGGCGGCCTTTTAGGCTGGAATAGCATACGTTTTTCAATGGTGCTAAAGGGCATTGGAAGGCAGTTGGAATGGATGGGTGCTAAGGCATTTGCCTGGTTGGAGCCTGCGTCCGATCGTCACTGACAATTCTACAATTCCCTATCCTAATGGAGATTTGACGGCCACTGGGCCATCTACAGGACCGACTGACTCGGAGAAGACAAAGACACGTGGGCATTATTTCCCAGCAAGAGTAGGATCTCAGCCTCTGGATCTAGAGCTGAAAGTGATTAGCCAGTGCTGTAGAGTGAGGTACGGTACTTATGACTTCAGGTGTTGCAACTGACTGCAGTCGTTCAGTATCCATCACATTCAAATACGCGCAGTAGTGGAACAGGAAACTTCCATCCAATGACTCTATGCAGAGTCCAGTAGCCTCTCCTCCCGTCGTCTTCTTGGTCCATAGCACTTTGATACAGTGAAGTGAAGTTCATTCTGTTTCACATCAAAGAGTCAAAGAATGCAGGTCTGGCCAGGGTGCAGGTGCTTTAAGTGTCTATCCGCACGTACATTTTAACAGCATCTTCAGGGCATCCTTCTGGGTACACTTCGGCTAAATATATGGGAAGACACAAATGAGGGCATGGTGAGTTGGCGTGCAGTGCTCTGCAGTTGACCACTCATCCTCAGATTTGGTTTCGTTGTGGCAGTCTGCCAAAGAGCCCTTTCTGCTTCTGTGTTACATTGAGGCTCCTTGTCTGAAGGAGGGTTAAAAGATATCTTTTCTCTTCTCCAAGGCAGGCGGCTCAGAGTCTGGATGCAGCGCGTCGGGTGTTGGTCACTATGGCATAAATCACATTGCACCTTGGCTGTGCAGTATTGGACGGGTGTTTGGATTCGCAACACTTGTAGCAGTATTGGTACTCTCTTAGCAACTCTTTGTTGGGTCAGTGATTTCGCTGCAAACCTCGTGTAGCTGTTCAGCGAGTGACGAGTGTTGTGCATTGGACAAAACTGTACTCCCCTTGTGTTTGGAGATCGAAATTGGGTTGTATCTGATGAGTCTCTCCCCAACTGTGTGTGGATGAGGAGTCCAATCTCGGTATTATGGACAACCAGAAAGTCTTTCCCTGTAGTGTACATAGGGCCTGAGGGCAAATATATGGTCACTGTTGTATCTTCTGTGATTAGAGGACTAATAGCTCTGAGTCCACAGGACCAGTGTTTGTTGCACACTATCACCTGGTGGGACATGAATTCTTTAAGAAGTGAAGGTACAAAGCGGTGGCAACCCTTGGCCGTGAAGTGTCAGTCAACTGGAACCACTTTTCAATTTAGCACCTGCGAAAGTTTTTCGAACAATTTTTGTTCTGCGTGTTGATGTGATCAAGACAGGCGAGTGCTGGTAAGTTGGGATCCCGTTGTGCCATTCGCAGCTTGGACAAGTATGTTAGCAAGGTCTATGATTCGGCGAGGCTTGTCAACAGAATTTTAGGAAATCTGTTTGAGGCTATCCAAGAGTGTTGCTTTCTACATCCTCAGAAGCGCCATACAGTTTGTCAAGTCTTTTCCATGATAACCTTAGGGCAGTGACTGGGTTGTCTAAGTGAGATGCCAAAAGTGCCCTCCATATTTTTTCAAATATGTGGCCCTAGCCTATGCTATCAATTGTCTGATTATTTCATCAGGGTTCAGGTGTGCCACCTGAACGGGCACAGGAAAAGTTTCTTCCATACCAGATACTTGCCACCTGGCTTTTTCAGAGAATCTGCGAACTCCGTCAGCGTGCAAATTTAGCTTTCCGCTCTGGTACAGCCAACTTTCTCCAGTAATCTTTCAGCATTTGCTGAGGTTGGGGAGGTATTGAAGTAGAGGTTTTCCCCTTGGATTCTCATAGGGGTGGGTTCAGGTTGCAAGTCAACGACAGGTTGTAGTCTTCCTCCAGTACTTATGGAGGATGTCATTCTCCCATACTGGGGACGATGATCGAGCATCATGGTGCTGTGTAGGCTGGGCACAGTTACCTTGTGGTACCTGGGAGCCAGATTTGATTGAGGTGTGGCAGGAACACTGTGCTGCCTGTGGATTGAGTGTGGCAGTGGTCATTGATGGCATGTCGACTCATCGAAGAAGTTGTTTGTGAGCACTGGTGAGTTAAAGTTGCTCGGCCAGCAGGCATGAGATTTTGCTGTAGGGTTGCTGGTGCTGGGAAGAGAATCTTGGACCTTAGTACATACAACATCAGTTGGGGAAGGTTTGCTGTTGGTGGGAAGTGAATTTCATACTTTATGGTGTACAACGTCAGTTGTGTAACTGACGTGTTAGAGTCTGTGGTTGAGATTCATCCCTGTGCTTCCCTGGTTGTGGGAGACTGCTAGGCAACTGAGGCGTTCCATCTGTTCATTTTGTAGCGAGGTGCTGCTTGTTCACATAGGCCCTTGACCCGAGTATCTGGGCTGTCTTCTCCCAACTCGTCGAGGTCAAAGTTGGAGAGAAGCAGCATTAGCTGCCTTCTGCCATGCTGCGGCCCATGCTGTTTTCACTGCCGTCTCTCTTTGTCATTTGAGTAACTCCACTTGGGCCTGAGCTTTGGTCATTTTCTGCTTGTTGATTGGCCATTTCTGCTTGTTGTTGCCTGAGCTTTGGCCATTTCTGCTTGTTGTTTGGCCAGTTCAGCCTTCTGCCATATCACCTCTTCGTAATACATAAATCTGCCTCTGCTGCTGCAGCTTCAAACTTGGGCTTCCACAGCTTGTTTGGCGTAACTTGCTATTTTGGAGGCCTGAGATGCGCTGCTATGACAGGAGGATGTTCTGGAAAGATGGTGAGAACCGGCAGCAGAAAATGCCACAGGACATTAGGAACCCTGCCTGCGATCTAGCCAAATTGGGATGGAGGGAGGAGACTTTCTATGAGAGTGGTGGGAAGAAGGCTGCTTTGTGATCGAGGAGCTATGTTGGATGTGACTTCTCCTCAGTATTTGCTCCTCTGTAGCGCAACAAGGAGTGCAGCCTGGAGGAGTTTCTGCCTTCCTGAACACTGTCTTCGTGTCTTTATTTCCTCCCTCGAAGCAATGAAATGTGTTCCTTAACTCTGAGTCTTCATGTTCGACTGTAGTATTAAGCTTATTTTCACTGTCTTTCCATCATGCGAGTGCTCCTTCTACATCAGGAAGAGGCTCTCGAGAGGCAACTTGCTTTTTGGGTGTCACTGATTCTTGACCAGCTCCGTCCATGCGTCTGCATGATGGCGATTACTGCCTTTCCCAATCCTCTCTGAAGCGTGTCAACACGGGTGAAGGTAAGCCTTCTATGCTGTCTGAGGTCATAGGCCTTCTGAGTATCGCAGCTCTCCAGAGGGTTCAGGAATCAGGCCTTCATGCGACTTCTCCAACTGGGTTTCAGGAATCAGGCTCCACATTTACAACAAGGGTGGGTGGAGGAATCGGGTCTTCTGGTACATCAGAGACATCTGTCATGGCTGAGGAAGTTGCCATGCTTCAAATTGCAAGGGAAATTTGGGAAATTTTTATTGGTTTTCCGTGCAATTCCCTTTTTGTACTAGGGAGTGCCTGGAAACAGTAACAAAAAGTAGAAATGCTGCTGGATTTAATACTTGAGCACGTAGTAGCACTGCAGGATCTGGATGATGCTAGCACAGCCACACAATATGGCTGCTTCTAGGGTGCATTGTGAGCTTGCAACATAAGGGGGCCACTGGAGGTTTGTGTCGCGAAGTCTGAAGACTGGGCTGAATGCAGAAAATACAGGTAGGTGTACTCTGAAGACTTGAGCGGGACAGCAGAAATATGCGCCTATATTTGTCACTTGCTACATTTCCCAGGACTACTTAACTACATTAACCATGATGCATTCCCTTAAGGGGACAGCTCATAATTCCTAAGTAATTATCCAATTCCCATAGACTGGCTGGGACAGCACAGGAGGTCAAATCAGAAATCACTAGAATTTGTGATTAATAAAATGCTGAGTAATGAATAATCATGTTGCAAAAGAGATGTGAAGGTCGGAACAAAAAGTAATCAGGATGAATAGACCTAAAATGTGATACGATAGAGGATTTAATTGAGTAGGATGGTCAAAACAATCGAAACAAAACCAATATTGTACAAATAACATGTTAATTGTTTATCAATATCCTAGTATATATGGCAGAGTAGCACTGCATTTGATAGTTACATTTGTAAACAATAAATTATATATTAATAATAATCAGGCTTTGAGTCCTATGGAAATTTTTATCCCATCTTGCCAACTCCCACCTTCATCTTTTTAGCACTGACAAAAACTACCTCTGGCTTATTTTAAAAGCAAAATGCAATCTCAGTATAAGGTATATAATCTTTCTGATCTAAAGTGTGATTACAAAATTAATAGCCTGGTCAACTGATAACTGATTGTCCATACTTTATTAATGTATAGTAAAACCATCCAAGATTCCTCATATTAAGATTTTTAAAAAAACCAGCTGTTTTTAGCTATTTAACTTTGGAGTGACATTTGTAATTCAACTGGCATGACTTTTTCCTGGGAATAATGTTCATGCTAATGAACGGTGAAAAGTGGTCTTGGCCTCCATGAGTTAGACTAAGAATAACATCTTCAAGAAACTGTGTAAAATTAGAATTTCTCAGGGCAGATTGAGAACCAGATTTGTTTATGCTTCTGCATAAATAGGATTTCATTGCAGAGCTCACTTTAGTGTTAGAATGTACTTTCTAGGCATGTATGGACAATTTTCTACTGGATTTTTCCTGTTTTAAAAATTGTATAATATTAACAATATTCTAATAGGGAAAGCTACTGCAAGCGGCAAAGCTAAAATGAAAGACAATTGAACAGTTTGAAATCATTCTCTGAGTGTTCATTGGTAGTATGGCAACTAATTGAAGTAAATTGAACGGAGTGAGCTTCATAGCAAAGTCTTGTATTCTGCAATAGTTTTATAAGTGGCTTAGATGGAGAGCTAAATGAATACCCTGGTAAACAAAAAAATCAAAATCTTCCACTGGTACAAATAGCTTGAAATTACTGCAGATATATATACATATATATGCTGTTCAGCTTTGTTCGGGTATTTTCCCACATCACTGTAATTGTGCTTTTAAAGTTGTAGCAATGTTTTGGCAGAATCTCATCTGCCGAAACCTTGCTACAACTTTAAAAGCACAACTACAATGACGTGGGAAAATACCCGAACAAAGCTGAACAGCATACATGTAAGTACCCACGAAAACTTAAGAAAAAAATAAAAATTTTATATATATATATAAAATTTTTTACATGTGTGCTGTTCAGCTTCCTTCAGGTATTACCCCACGTCATTGTAGTGCTTTTTAAAACTCAATAGAGAAGCCTATGGATGGCAGATGAGATTCTGCTGAAACGTTTTGCTACAGACTTTAAAAGACTACAATGACTGTGGGATACATATATTAGTATGAGTGCAAAGCACTGGGCCAAAAATAGACGTCCTACCTTGATACTCCAAGCTCAAACACCGGCACGGCCACTAGGCACCCAGATGAAACCTGGCTTCCTTAATAGATTAAGGTGAACGATGCCTCACTTCTCACACGAAAGCCAAGCTGCCCTGAAAGCCTCCAATATGAGGAACTAGAGGTGCTGCCAGCCAATCAAAGCCACCGTAAACAGACTGAGAAGGATAACAGAAGACACCATAAACAAACTCCAAGTCCATAAACACAGACCAAGGACTCAACAATCAGTGATGTAGAAAAAAAGAAATCCTGCAAGGCTGCCCAATATATAGGCAAGCCTAATTTAAAAACCAACGGCTGTGAGACCGTGACCTGCATATAAACTCTCATACAGAGGCCATGATGATGGCAGATGAGATTCTGCTAAGAATGTGTACAACTTTAATAAAGCACTTACACTATGATGTGGAGCATAATACCAAAGGAAGCTGAACAGCATATATATTAAGTATATATATGTATATGTATTATGTATATGTATATTATATGTATATGTATAGTGTAAGTGTAATTTTATGTATATGTTATGATTGTGTTGTGTGTGTGTGTGTGTGTGTTTCAGCTTCCTTCGGGGTATTATCCACGTCATTGTAGTTGTGGCATTTAAAGTTGTCGCGAACGTTTCAGGGCAGGAATTCTATCTGCCATCATCAGGACTTCTGTATTGAGTTTGTAATACAGATAGCCTTGATTGATGGAGATGAGTATTTGCTTGAAACGTTGCTACAACTTTAAATGCACAATTACATGATGTGGGGTAATACCAAGGAAGCTGGAACAGCACAACATGAATACGCAGAAAACTTAAAAAGAAATATATACATATACTATTATATACATATAATGATAATTTTGTTTTTTTAAAGTTTTCGCAGGTACATTACTATGATGCAGTTCAGCTTCCTTCGGGTATTTATCCCACATCATTGTAATGCTTTTTAAAGTGTAGCAACCTGACCACATTACAAACTTCAATACAGAAGCCTGATGATAGCAGATGGATTTTGCTGCAAACACTTGCTACAACTTTAAAAGCTTAATGACGGGGATAATAACCCTAACAGCTGAACTGCATTCATATATATGTATATATTATGAATAATCTGAAATAAAAGTGAAATTATTATTCATATTGTAATATATATATATATATAAGTAATTAATATGTGTAAAAGAAGCTTGACAGCATCCAAAACAAATACAACCCCTCCAAGTAATTCTAGATCTTACCAACCACTGCGCTATCACATACATACTTCACCTACAATTGGTCAAAAATACAAAAAATAGAAGGAGCGACACCATGAGATTACCACCTCTCCACCTGTCATTGCAAACCTCTTACATGGAACTTTGAAAAAAGGCTCTAGAAAATATGCGTCACAAACCCAAACTCTGGACTCAGTACGATAGATGACACCTTATAATCTGGCTACACTCGGGAAAGAAAAACTGGAACAACTTCCTCACACAACTCAACAGCCTAACCCAAAAAAATTCTACATGGAAACAGAAGCCAAACAATCAACTTCCGCTCCTAGAATGGTCTTAGTATACAAAAATCCAATGGCTCCCTAGGACACACCATTCTACGAAGAAGAAAACACATACAACCGTATCTACATGCACTTCAACACCACACCCAGACAGATGCATTCCCAGAAGACACTCAATCTCCAGAACAAAAATGCTTAGCGATTGACAAACACACTTAAAAACCGAAACAGACCTTCACTAATGTACTTAAGCCAATGATTCCCAAAAAGAGAAGATTAAACATCTATCGCAGAAAAGAAACCCAACCAAAGCAAATGAACAGAGAACCAGAAGAAAGGAAAGCCCTTCCTCCATATATAAAAGCACTACAGACAATAATCGGCAAGATTCCTCCAAAAACACAACATTAAACAGAGCATTTTGCACAAACAATAAAATAATCCAACATCGCTAAGATACCCTAAGACAAATCGAGTTAGCAAACAAGGAGTATACAAATCATTGTACTGCCTGGCCCACCAATACATAGGACAAACTAACAGAATGAATTAGAGTGACGCATTGAAGCAAGCAAAAAACTCAATTAAAAAAGAAGAACTGACATCTTCCCTGGTCCAAACACCTCAAAGCCACAAGGACATGAAATTGACATTTAAAAATACCAGAAATCGCCAAAACCGAACACGTTCAAACACAAAGAATAAAATCAGAAGAAGACCCAATAGAGAATAGAAAAAAGCCTCACAAGATGGAATAAACGAGGGCGATGATACATCCCGAACTACCAACCATTTGGAAACTGCCCTCACATTAAATAAACGGATAAATAACTGAACATGAAAGAAAAAATGACACCACAGACCACACACCCACAAGATGACCACACAAGATGTAACCACAACTTCCACGCAGAAAAAGATCCACCCACGACAGAAGAGGAGTAAGAGGGACCATTGAACCAGAAGCATACTGCATCGTGCACCACTAACCACCTCAAACCCTTCTGACCCATCTCAAGAAGCAAAACTGAACCCACCATTAAGATGCTGGGCATGAGCCACGAACACGAAGCCAACAAACAAGATCACAGCTCACCAGCTAAATCCGCAGCACTAAGACTAACCGTGATGCACAGCCAGGCCCCCACCTAAGCCAGAACACACCCCCAGCCAATAGAACACAGCAACCCCCTACATCAGAACACAGCCAAACCCCCACCCAATCAAGTCACACCCCCACTTAGGCAGTTAAAAGGAAGCAAGCAGCTGCAATGCTACAATTACTCTGAGAAGTCAGAGCTGAGAAACAAGCTGAAGATGATGATGGACTTTCTCGAAACGTTGCTAATACTTCCAATTTTACCGGAGAAAAACGCCAAATAATCAAAGATCACATTTATATATATATATCATATCATATATACATAACAACAAAGAACGGCTGTGAAAGTTCTGAACTCACAGACGATACCACCATATACAGAAGCTCTGATGATGGAGAGTGAGTTTCTGCTGAAACATTTGCTCAACAACTTTAAAAGCACAACTATAATTGATGTGGAAAATACCGACATAAGCTGAATACATAACGTGTAAAGTCCTGGAAAATTAAAGAAAACACACACACATACACACACACACACAATGCACATATAATTTGGTCTTCAACTTTGTTGTTCAGGTTATTTTTTCACGTCATTATAGTTGTGTTTAAAGTTGTAGCACGTTCGGCAGAATCTCATTCTGCCATCATTTCAGCTTCTGTATTGAGTTCGTCTGTGAGTTCAGACTTTCACAGCTGTTTTGTTTTAAATTTAGTACTGCCAAATTTAAAATATGCAGTGCAGAATGGTTTTTTATTATCCTGATTGGTTGGGGAGTCTTGGTCTATGTTTACTTGGTCTTGGAGTTTTTCTGTGTGTCTGACTTGACACTGCTTAGTGTTTCTAATGACGTTCTGTCTCTTCTGAGCTTTTTTGTATTGATTTGGCGTGAAACATTGTGTTCCTGTATTGGAAGCTTTTAGTGTGGCTTGGCTCCGAGTAATGAGGAATAACGCAATAAGCAGGAACACCATAGTTATAATACACATACATATATATATATACATACATACATCGTGTATGTATGTTTGTATGTGTATATGTATATGTATATGTATATGTATATGTATATGTATATGTATATGTATATGTATATGTATATGTATATATAATTGGCTTGGGTAAAAGATACGGCAATAAAAAGACAGAAGATTTACTCTGTTGGCAGTTTTAAATTACAAATTGCATTACAAATAGTCCTGAACTTGCAACCATTAGTTTAGTGATTGTTTGAAATTAAAATGACACTGAAAAAAGTGACTTTTCAAAGTGACTTTTCTTTTTTCAAAGAAAAGTGACTTTTCTTTTCAAAGAAAAGAAGCCAGTCCTTGCACTTACAAGCATCACAGCATCCCCATGGTCACATAATAAATATTCGGGAGCTTCAGCACATATTTACAATGGTTGCAATGTCCCAGGATCATGGGATCCCCATTTGCAAACTTTTCAACTTCCAACAAGCAAAGTCAATTGGGGAAGCCTGACAATCGCAGTGATTCACTTAACAACCATGCCAAAAAGATCATAAAATTGGGCATGAGTCACTTAATAACCACTTAGCAAGGAAAAATTCTGTTCCCAATTGTGAGTGTAAGTCAAAGACTACTGTAATATTTTAATATAAAGTTGGGACCAGTTATATATTAAGTAAGACAGGTACTAATTATTGACATAAAGTGTGTAAAATATTTTAAACTGAAATAGTAACATTAATATAAGATTGAGTGGAAAGAACTTTAAACAGACTTGAATAAATTTAAGCACATGATTTAGGTATTTTAATATCAATGTTTTGCAATGTAATATCTTGGAATGACCTCATATTCTTTCTGTCCATGACTGCGTGTATTTTATAGTGCCATAACTTTTTAAGGATTTGGTGTTCCAGGCATCTTTCCATGTTTTGACATCTGAAATCCTGTCACATTTTATTCATTCTCCTTTGTAGTAAATTTTCCTTCCTAAGGTAGTTGTTTTATTCTTTTAGGTTTTCAAGGAGATGCATTTTCTTACTCTGTAAATAAGTCCTGAAATATTAGTCTTAGTGATTGCATTCAGGGTGCTGGATTGGCTGGTACCCTCATTTCCTTTTGAAATGCAATACACCACTGGCGGCCTATCTCCATTTACAAGGCATAGCAGATAACCCATATGGGGTTATTGGGTTGTTGTTGTTGTTTTGGCCAATATTGAGATTTGAAGCACTATCTTCAATTTGTCACTCTTTGAGGATTTCTGGTTTACAGTGAACTATCTTTTCCAAATATTTACTTTTATTGGAGCAAATTTGTATGAATCCTGAGAAAGATTTTTCTTCCATCTTTTACTCCATAGTATATGTCATATTATTAAAAAGAAGTTGGGACTCTAGAAAAAGTACAGAGAACAGCAACCAGGATGATTAGGGGACTGCAGACTAAAACATATGAACAGTCACAGAAACTGGGCATGGCTAGTCTGGTGAGGAGAAGGACCAGGGGAGACATGATAGCAGTCTTCCAATATTTGAGGGGCTGCCACAGAGAGGAGGGGGTCGAGCTATTTTCTAAAGCACCTGAAGGCCAGACAAGAAATAATGATGGAAACTGAACAAGGAGAAATTTAACCTGGAAATAAGAAGAAACTTTCTAACAGTGAGAACAATCAACCAATGGAACAGCCTGCCCTCAGAAGTTGTCATCAACTGAGACTTTCAAGAAGAGATTGGACTGCCATTAGTCAGAAATGGTGTAGGGTCTCCTGCTTGGGCCGGGGGGGGGGGGGTTGGACTAGATNGGGGGGGTTGGATTAGATGACCTACAAGGACCCTCCCAACTCTGATTATCTGTTATCTGCAGTATTATCTGTTTCCCAGAATATTTTACACATCCAAATATCAGTGTGCTTCATGCTTTGCTCATTCTTTTCACCCAAATAGTCACAAGCATTTGTGCAATCCTAGTATAATCAGTTCAGGATTAGCTGACATCACTCTTTCAATTTCAGCTTTCTATACCAGATATGGTGAAGAATTGCTTTCAGTGGTGGACTGCCATCCTGTCTCTGTAGTCTTGATATATGAGTTTTGCATACATATCCATCAAATATTCCCCTTGGCATAAGCAGCATTATACCAGCACTGAAAAGAAATAAGAAACAATATGGTAGCGAAATTAATGGCATGGTATTAGAAAAAGAAAACAATGCTAAGACTAATCTAAACCAATTCTCTTCATTATATTTCTCCAAAAGTTTGCATCTTACTCAGCCTTCCATCACATGCATGTACCACTTTATACATTGTTTTTTGTTCTTTATTTCTCTCTCTTTTTTAGGATCTTATTAAAAACCATGTAACCACTGCCTTGATTTTCATCTCTCTCTTCATTCATTCATTCCTCCTTCATGTGTTTATTTTGCAATCTGATCCTAAATGATTTTGTCTATGCAATATGGCTAAACCATAAAAAAAACCCAATTACTTTTGTCATTCACTCAGCAGTAATCCAATACATTCTTAACTCTTCTTGTATTTAATTATCACTAATACTTCTTGATGCACCACTGCATTTAAAATTTGTGTTTATATAAAATGTGACGAAGATGCTAATATTCCCTCTGCTATTATTCAAAAACTTCTTGTTAATTGTGGCTATGATTTGATAGATCTTAGACAGACAAATATGAAACAAAGAGGCATCACAATGCAAATGCTCAGTCTTTCACATTTTCCAGAAAATGGTCAAAGAGTATCCATGTGAGGATGGTGGTGACTAAGTATCTTCTGCCATGTGATTAATATTTTATGGGGAGAGAGAGAAGCCCTTTACACTCATGCTACCATTCTTATTCCCACTTTGTCTATTGAATAAAGCTCCTTACAAAACTTGAATAATAAAAAAAAATAAACAATTAGAAAGTAAGTGCACTAATATTAATGATGTAAAAAGTAAAGGCAACAATATTGATCATGGATTATTTCCTCTAAGATTCGTTTGGATTCCTGGTGATTTCATAGTCACGATCATGCAGTTTTCCTAACAACTATGAGGTATTTACAGACTGCATCAAAACAGGCAAGATGATAGATGAGTCACTGCAATGCAAGTTCCAGCTTTTTTGTTGGATGCAGCAGATCTTGTATTGTAATACTAGGCAGGGCAATAGCAATAGCATTTAGACTTATAAACCACTTCACAGTGTTTTACCGCCCTCTCTAAGTGGTTTACAGAGTCAGCATATTGCCCCCAACTATTTGGGTCCTCATTTTATCCATCTCAGAAGGATGAAAGGCTGAGTCAACCTTGAGCCTGGTGAGTTTTGAACTGCCAAATTGCAGGCAGCCACCAGAAGTAGCCTGCAGTACTGCACTCTAACCACTGTACCACCAAGCCTATATCTGACCTCTTGCTTTTTTTGACCACCACACACCACAAACAGACTGTGGACATTACTATATTGCAACAATACAGAAATTGTTTCCCATTGCCTATCTCTAGAATGCCTTGTCAGCTTCCAAGACTACCCTACAGCCCCACAGTTCCTGCAGTTTTTCTACCAAGGCTTTTTGGAAATGGTTTAACATTACCTGCTTCCTAAGGCTGAGAGGGAGTGACTGTTTCAAGGTCATCCAGCAGGCTTTGTGTCTCAGGCAAGACTAGAGCTCACAAGTTTCCAACCTGATGATTTAACTACCAAAGCAAATTGATTCTTGCTCTAGGATTCCAGGAATCCAGAATTTGTATGAAGGCACTATCTTTATCAAATCAACAGATTGCTTACAAAATAGTGCAGAATTCACCCAGAACCTTTTAATGACAAAATGGTTAAATTCACCAGGAAAAAAAAAGGGGGGGGGAGGAAAACACATCAAATGTTTAAGTANAAATGGTTAAATTCACCAGGAAAAAAAAAAGGGGGGGGAGGAAAACACATCAAATGTTTAAGTAATATCTGCAGAATAGGTCATGAAAAAACTGAAGAAGTTTCTTGGATGAAACGTTTTCAAGGAAAAGTAAAGTCCAGCTGCCTTTTGGAAAAGCACCTTTGAGACAACTATGACCTGGAAGACTGAGGATCTCCATAGACCAAGGGTGTCAAATTCACAGCCTGCGGGCCAGAGTGCCATGCGCTGGCCATGCCCACCCCCGATTTAGCAAGGGGGGGGGAAAGTTGCAATATATCACATAACGACGTGATGATGCGAGTTTGACACCCCTGCCATAGACAGTCATGAAAAGGCCATGTAGGCAAATTAGGTAGTGTTAATGGTTTTTAAAAAAGGCATATTAACAGGGCTGGTGTACTAATTCCATTTCTGATTCTGTGATATGATAAATAATAGAAGATTTCACTATTCTGTCTAAGGCCATAACAACTAGGAATTTATGGCTACAAGTAACTTTGAGAGTCCACATAAAATCTAGTTTGTGCTAGGTGAGATTCATGGTGTAAAAATAAACTACTGCTTATTTCTCCTCTTATTATGTAAGATACAAGTAGATGTAAATAGCATCCTTTTGGATATGAATTTTTAGTTTACATTTTAAAATAGGAGAATACAGTCTTAATCTGGAACTGGGTCAGAGGTTTTTCCAAGACGTGTCAGTGTAGTTAATATGTTGTTGAAAGCTTTGTTCACAAGCTGTGTGAAAAGAAGATCCCAGAAAATTGCTTTTGCTAATATGTACACCTGCATTAAGAGTTAACACAATCTTGAGATTTCATCTGTTTCCTATGTGCCCATTTTAAATTTAGTTATTCAGAAATGAGTAATGTCCTCGTGTTATAAACTGTGAGAGAATGCTAATAGGGATCTGCTTCTTTTTTTTCATCATTTTTGCTAAAATAGGGGAAAGCATTCCCTTAGCTTTCTGAATAGTTTCTTAAAATGCGTTTTTAATGTTAGAAGCTTGGCTAAGTCTAGCAAGTGCTTTAGCTTTGTTAAGGGAGCCAGATGTTACACATTGACCTTAAATGGTAAAAGCTCCCAGAGTGAATAGGAGAGAGAGAGAGAGAGAGAGAGAGAGAGAAAAGAGAGAGAAGGGGGGGGAGAAGCTTTGCTGAATGGGGAAAATTAGGAATTGCTCAGTTTCAGATAAGTGGTCACTGCAAACCAAAAGTAAAGCACTTTCTTCAGCCAAGGAACCTTTTTCCACCTTAAAGGTATAGTAACACATATTATGCTTTAATGAAATCTTATTAATTGTCTTGGATTTCAGTTTCCTAAGCAGGAGTATCTTGGTAAAGTACTAAGCTCACTTCCTTCTCCTGTGCTATTTTGAAAGGACATATAAAACCATGCTCAGGAAATGTCAGCTGATGTTTAAACCAATTACTTTTATCAGTAAATTGTGCTTTTACCTTAATTGTTAAGCATAGCTCTTTTTTATTTAAAATTTGAGGTGATTAACTACTATCCATTTATAAATGAGTGTAAAAATAAGCATTCAAGCACTCATGTACAACTGTATAGGCTGCTACGCTACATAGAGTCAAATTGCCTGCTTTGATGGAGAATCTGCTTGACTTTTGAATTTGTCTTTTCAGAAGATGTCTCCAAAACTGGAAGGGTGGTTCTCCATTTGTTGTTGTTGCTTTGTTTTGTTTTTTGTTTTGTTTTTTAAAAACACCTATAAGAAAATCCTGGAGATTTCTTTAAGGATTTCTAAAATTAAGTATAAATGAACTTTTAAAAAAAACAAACCTTATTGCAGGTTGGATTGTAATTGCTTTGCAGGTGATTAACATTTGTTAATAAGTATTTTAAAGTATACTAAATATTCTGATACCTCTGTTCAGGTTTGTTGGCTCACATGAACTGAAAGATTATGTGGATAATTATACAAGCAAACCTGGGCTGGTTTAAAAGTATTCCATTGTACTCTTTTATTAAAATTTGTCAAAATTCTAACTTCTGGAAATATTTATTGCATATTTGTAATATGGTTGACAACCTAGCCCTTTTCAATACCTGTAGCTTGAAAAACATTTTTATATGGCATTGTAGCACTTTACAGCAAATATGTTGAATAGCACTGTGCTATTTCCAATAGAATACATTATTTCTGTTCTTTCTGTTCTTTAAGAACATGTTAAGATCCCATATCTGGGCTTTCTGATGTACTTAATTTCTTATGTACATTTCTCCCTTAATTTACAGTTCTGTTGGAAGGCATGCTATATTTGTTTTTCTTTCTTTTTTGCCTTATTTGTGTATATTTAAGAGTTTGAGTTTGTAATCTCTAAGGATCAGAAAATAGTTTTCATAGCTGGTCTTTGAGATTCAGGGCCACATTATTCCTGAATACTTTTGATATGTTTGACATCATTTTCTAAACCAAAAAATGAAAGCAGGAAATGTCACACTTTAATCTCACATTTCAACATCCCCTACTATTATGTGTGTGAACAAGTGAGACAGAATGTAGGGCATAATAGGATTAGGAGCCTAAATATTTACTATAACTTGGTTGCCTTCATTATATGTTGCTCTTGGAAGATCACCAGGCCAGGGTATCATTTTGCTCAAAGGTTGGATGATATATAATTTGAAGCAAGTTTTAAATCATTCAGGAAAACGGATGAAGTTTATATTTATATTAAAGTTCAGGTGTGACATTCTAGAATGATGAAGATGAAAACTTCCAAACTGCACTTATTTTCATGCAAGAAAATTATATTAACTTGTGGGTTTTAACAAGACCTATAGAAAGGTAACAATGCTTTTTAAATAGGAATAATTGCTTTGGATCTTATTTTTAGGAAAGTATTAGTGAGGGCTTAAGCCCCTGTCACACTGCACCAACGGATGGAAAGAGGATGTAAAATGGAGAAAAACACTTGCCATCCG
>BHFT01007124.1:0-37099 GCA_004320025.1 Laticauda laticaudata | reverse complement strand
CTCCTTCCGCTATGCATCCGCTTCGCAATTCTCCCCCAGAAGCCCTTCGGATGTGTCATCCGCTTCCATCTGCTTCCATCCACTCGGCTTGCTACGAACATCCGCTTAACATCCTCGCTACATACTACCCACATCCGTTCCTTTCCGTTCCTTTCTGTTCTGTTTATGCAAATTTGGGGCACTTTTTGGAGCTGATAACAACGGCTGGAGCCACCCCCGAAATTTTGCTCGTTCGCTGTGTCCTTTTTGCATACGTTTTGCATCCGTCGTCCAGTGCAACCTAGCCTTAAATTAGGAACATTTTCATGAAAACAAAGTTACAAGGAAACAAATTGGATGCATTTTAAAACCAACATATAAGAGCTCCAGCTCAAAATTATACTAATTGAATATCGCCCTAAATATATATTCTAATAAAAGTTGTTATATTTGTGCATTGTTGAGAAAGTAAGATCAACAAAATTCAGGTTATTCAGGACCTTATAACAAAATTAATTAGACAGCAATTTTTTCCAGTCTATTTTTTCTCTTTAACATTATGAAGTTCGTGGCACAGCTACTAATAGCATATTTCAGTGAACTTTACAATAGATGAATACAGAAGTAATAGCCTAGTTAGCTGGTAACCATGTCAAGGACAGCTACTGAATTACTTCATGTTTTCATAGGTCAAACCTTGTAATTGTATTAATCAGGTCCCTCAGTGCCATCAAAGTACTTTAATTAAATAAACGAACAAAGGAAAGAAAGGAGAGAAAAGAATTCTAATGCAAATAATGCTGCATTGATTAGCAGCATATATATCTGAGGTACAATTTCATTCAAGTGGACAATTAACAAAAAACCCAGAAATATTTGGATGAGCAAAAATAAGAATAAGAATGTAAACAACAGAACAGGGCAGCTATCAACACTGTGACATTGTGAATTGCTTAGCCAGAGGGGTGGCTGAGTGTCTCAGGACTGCAAATCAATTCTTTCCTACAGGTCGCTCTGCACCAATCCTGGGTAATAAATTTGCAAACACAAGCATCTTTCAATTCTATTCAGAAAAAAACTGGTTTCTGCTATGTGTTCTTTGTTTCTGCAATCTTGAAGGTTTTAAAAAAAATCTGGAGTACCAGTACATTTAAAAAAAATAGAAAGATAATTGAAATGGAGAACTCTGATAATATATGTAAAATGAATTTGAATGGTTCAAACTAAAGAATTCTAATGCAAATAATGCTGCATGTTACTTCTTTTTTAACTAGCAAGCTACTGATTTCAGCAGCAAAGGCATGCTTTTTTTGACTGATTCTGCTGCCATATCTTAAGTACTAGATCGATCATGGAGCAAAGATTTTTTGGGGGGGTTTCTTCCTATAGATAAGTGTCTGAGTAAAAGCATTTCTTGTTGGAGTACAAATGGGAAATTCTGAGGTTGGCTATAATGTCTGTTTCTTGCATCCAAGAATATATAGAAATATAGATGAATATAATAAAGTATACATTATCATCAAGAGAGCAAAAGAATTGAAATGGAAATGGTCTGGCCATAAAGCATTCACAAAAGAGACCAAAAAGACAAGATGGATTGATGACATCAGCAAGTATTACGGGCTCAATTGGCAAAAGAAAGCCCAGGGCTGTATTGGTTGGAAACATGTAGAAGAGGCAGTAAGTAGATAGACAATGGTTAAAATGATGATATAGTATTATTAAACATTAAATATATAGAAAAAAGAGAAAATACAGCCTTCCAAGAAACTTTTCTCCTGAGACTGAAGAGCTTTAGATGGAGTGCTGTGTCATATGTGGAGGACATGCTTAATTCACAAAACACTTTTCAAATGTTCCTAGCTGTTCTTCAGAAACTGATACATTAATCAGAAGGAAGACACATGAATTAAAGATCACCCCAGGAAACAAACTTTAAAAAAAAAAATTCCTGTGCCATCGCCAGCTTGCCCACTTTTGTCAAGCTAGGGTTGAGAACTATATCTATCTATCTATCTATCTATCCATCCACCCACCTATCTTCTATCATTATACCTACCTACCTACCTACCTACCTACCTACCTACCTACCTACATACATTCAGGTCAAAAACTTGGCACAAAACTGGCCAGGATAGGGAAAAATGATTATGAATGGCATGGCTAAATATCGATCAATATTGTTCGTAAAAGTTTGCAATCTTGTTTTTTTTAATTAGTTGATTTTCCAGTTGCATATACCAATACACAAAACTGTAAGAAAGGCTTTGTTTAGGCATTATAAACATGATTAAAGGACAATCTTATTTTCAATAGCATTTTATGAAAAGGGAGGAAAGACATCAATGTGCCCCTTTAAAAAGCACTTATTAATGTTTTATTTATTTATACAGCAATTAATATATTCTTCTTGCAAGGCTCAGGATGGTTTGCTATACACCATATAGAATAGGTAATAATCTCACAATTTGAAAGACAATTACTTGAGAAGACGCTATTTCCCTTCAGAAACCTGACTTCCTCTTTTATTTATATTGTGTATTTGGGCAATTGTGTCTTCTAGATATTATTAAGGACAGTGTGTTTGCAACACGTGCAATACTAAGACATAGGTCCATGTTATGTTTCTTACATACCGTATATATTCGCATATAAGCCGATCTCGTGTATAAGCCAAGCCTTAAAAAACTGCCCCAAAAGAGGAATTTTGCAAAAACTCGCATATAAGCCGACCGCCAAATACCATGGTGTGTTGTTTGGGCTAATAACAAAAGAGTATCAATATGCAATGCACTGATGAAGGTTCATTATCAAAGCATTTGTGTAGGAAACAATATTAAGTTAATTACCCAGTATGTAAAGACTCTGATGTTGTACGTGATGATCACAAACACGAAAGCGGTCACGTGAATGACTACCCAATCACAGCGTGTTATGATCCAGTGATAGAAAAAGCAAAATGGAAGCGCCCAGAGTAAAAAAAATGTGCTTAATTAGACATAATTATGTTGCATTTTATTTGAGGTACAGTTAAAATTAATNGCGTGATCTGAGAAGTGGCGTCATGTCAGTTCGTTTGTGTGATTTATGCGCGTATAAGCCGACCCCCTAATTTGATGTTTTGTTTTTTTAGTTTTAGAGTCGGCTTATATGCGAGTATATACGGTAAGGATGAAGTTTTCTACTGGTGTTGTGAAACTGGATACAGAATTATGAAATTAAGTCGATTATGAGAGGTCCCTGGTGCTTTTTCAGCTTGTTTGTTTTCTTGCAGATGTTTCATTACCCAAACTAGGTAACATCATCAGTGTTAGTAAGGAGAACAGTTTGTTGCCAGTTTATATTCTAGTGCAGGGGTGTCAAACAAGGCCTGTGGGCTGGATCTGGCCCGGGGGGTGCTTAGATCTGGCCCATGGGTCCACTCTGGAAACAATGAAGGACTGGCCCACAGTGCCTCTGCTAGTGGAAACAGAGCTCAGGGAGGCTATGTGAGTGGCCATGCCTCTGGCCCCCCAGATCAAATACAACTCTGATGCAGCCCTTGTTAATGTCTATGTGATTTTTAATGGCTGGTTTGTCAGAGTGCCAGGCTTCTAGAAATTCCCTGCTGTTTTTGGACTTGTTTTGGTCTAGGACGGTTACATTTTTCCAGTTGAAACAATTGTTAAATCTATCAATATATTGTGAAATTAAAGAATTTTCATCATGTCTTCCGACTGCTTGTTGGTGTTCGTGGATGCATTCTGTCAGTCTTTTGCCTCTTTGTCAGACATAGTTGCAGTCCTCACATTGTGCATTGTAGATGACTCCTGTTTTTTCTTCTGGGATTGTTGTGACTTTTGATCTGCTAAGGATATTTTGAAAGGCTTTGGTTGGCTTGTGTGCTATGCTGATTCCATGTGGTTGTAGTAGTCTGTTGGTGGTTTCTGAGATATTCTTGATGTATGGCAGTGTAATTCTTTTTTAGGTTTGTATTGGTTGTGTTGTATTGGGTTTAGTAGTCAGGGACTTTTTGATAAAGTTGCTTGGATATACATTTTGTTGGAATATGTTGTATAAATGATCTATTTCCTTTTTCAGTTATTTTGGGTCACTGCAGTGTATTTGGGTTTGTCTAAATAAAGTCCTTACACAACTTTTCTTGTGGGAGGTTGGATTGTTGCTTTGGTAGTGCAGCACCTGGTTAGTATGGGTGATTTTTCTGTAGACTTGTGTTTCTAGTCCAGAATTAGTCAAAGAATCCATAATTACATTGCTCCACAGTACATCTGACTTAAACGAATACATAAAGATAGAAACATCCAGGATTATGGATCTCATAAACCATAATTTCTGCTTAACCACACACTTCCACTTTGATGGACATATCTACCAATAAATTAAAGGGACACCAATGGGATCCTGACCTCCGCTTTCAGGACTTATAGTGGAGATTGTCATGCTAAACTACCCATACTAACCACCTTTGGTAGGTGCTCCACTACCAAAGCAACAACCCAACCTCTCACAAGAGAATCTGCATGAGGACTTTATTTAGACAAGCCCAAACAAACTGCAGCAACCCAGAATAGCAGGAAAAAAGAAAAAGAAATAGAGCATCTATACAACATATTCTAATGAAATGGATATCCACGCAACTTTATAATTTATAACCATAATAATGTCATCTATGTGGATAGGGAAAAACATTTTGAAACTATTGTATTCTTGCCAAAAGCCTCCTCTCTCCAAGCTGACAAGAAAGCAAGGAGGAAAGGAATTAAATCAAAAAGCTATCACCCTGAGCACCATAACTGCAATACTGTTCCTATTACACAGCTGGAAATATAAAAGGCGAAAAAGGCAGAAACAAGTTTCAGACATATAGATTCAGAAACACAAAAGAATATTGTGCTCCTTGGTATGACGATAGTCAAGGAGAAAGCACATCTTGTGCCTTTATTGGATGTCTTTTCTGGGCAGCTTAATGGCTAAAATTCCCAGGTACATAGTTTCAAACTCTCTTTTCTTATCCTGTTTTACTTTTACAAAAACAAAAGCATACAGGTAGTCAAATTACAATTGTTCATTTAGTGACTGATCGAAGTTACGAAGGCACTGTTCGAAGGCACTTACTTATGATTGTTTTTCACACTTATGACTGTTGCAGCATCCCCATGGTCATGGGATCAAAAGTCAGATGCTTGGCAATTACCTCATGTTTATGACGGTTGCAGAGTCTCAGGGTCACGTGATCCCCTTTTGCAACTTTCTGACAAGCAAAGTAAATAGAAAAGCCAGATTCACTTAACAATGGTATTACTAATAACAGCAGTGATTCATTTAATAAATGTGACAAGAAATCTCATAAAATGGGGCAAAATTTGTTTTCCGGTGCAATTCAAGGTGCTAGTTGTCACCTTTAAGCCCTTCATGGCTTGGGTCCAGATTATCTAAAGAAACATCTCTTGCCAGTCACATTTACCCAACCCATTAGAGCAAGGAGGCAGGGAATGTTGCAGGTCCCACCCCTGAGGGAGATGCACCTGGTAGGACCCAGAAGAAGGCCTTCTTCATGGTGGCTCCTTCTCTCTGGAATATCATTCCCCCAGAGATTAAATGGCTCCCACTCTAGCACTCTTCTGAAAGGCACTGAAGACCTGGTTCTGCCAGTGGGCCTGGGGAACCCCGAGAGGGATGGAGCTCATCAAATGGCTAGTGAGATCTGCTGTCATTGGGGCAGGGGTGGTGGTAGAAGTTGTTTTTTGTTTTTTTCCAAATTTTGTTCCATTGTACTTTACTAATTTATTTTATTCTTTTTGTTAGTTTTTATTGTTTTTTAATTTTTGTTTTAAATATGGTTTTACATTGTGTAAGCCGCCTCGAGTCACCATGAGTGAATAGGCAGCAATATTAAATAAATAAATAAATAAAAGTCACTTAACTAATTTCTCACTTAGCAATATAAATATTGGGCTCAGTTGTAAGTCAAGGACTACATGTACTGATGGAAGGACATTTGGAAAAAAGAAGCTCAGTAATTTATTTGCCAAGGACTACCACTTAGATCAAATGCAGTCTTGACTTCCATGATAGTCAGATTAAATGTAACATAGTTGATGAAAAAAATGGCATTGGAATTATATCATTTTCCTGAGGGATATGAAATCATGTAAGTTTAAGAACTGTAATAACCTTTTCAGTTCAGCTTTTTAAAGAGGCACTTAGATAGATCTTATTTTCTATTTATTTATTTATCAAAATAGAGACCTTTTGGTCCAGGGGTTAAAGCAGCAGGCTAGAAAGTGAGAGGCTATGAGTTCAATTGCTGCCTTAGCCATGGAGTTCAATTGCTGCCTTAGCCATGAAAGCCAGCTGGATGGCAATGAGCCAATCCCTCTCTTTCACTCCAACCCACTTCACAGGGTTGTTGTTGTGGTAAAAATAGAAGGAAGAAGATGTGTTGCATATGTTCGCTGCCTTGAATTATTTGTAAAAATAAGAAAGACAAGATACAAACAAATACATACATACAGTTGTTGCATTATTATACAGTATATTACCTCAAATCAGGGAAAGAAGGCCATCAGTAAAAGTAGAAATTGTACAAAATTCTAGGTCTTTTTTTATTTTTATAAAACAGACAGCAGCTATCTAAGTTTATACATATGCCATCTTTTGCTGCATCAGGTAGAAATGTACTGTTATTCTATTCTGTGGAATATGCTACCCCCCATAAGATAAATAGAGTATAACTATGAGTCTCTCTAGAATGGGAGAACAGAACAGAACCCTAAAAGTCATTTGCATTCCTAAATTTTCACAATGCTTTTGTTTTTGTCTTTTTGGCGCTTTCCCTCATAAAAAAAATATGTTGCTAAATCTCTCGTTAAATCAGTGGAAGCAAATTAAATTTTTGAAGGTGGGCATTAGAATAATACATCACTCGTATGAGATGGGAGCTATATGAATGAATGAATCTGAAAGAAATCCCCTTTCCCCCCACATATAAAATCTCGCAAACACAATAGAGATATCCAGAAATCCTAAAAAAGGTTTTTAAAAAATGGGCAGATTTGTGATGCACTACATATTTTTAAGTATCCCTTTGGCTGGGTCTTCACAGATGCGATCTTATTCTAATCAGTTTTACTGATTCCTTGAATGCTAAGTTAGAATCAATGGTCCAACAACAGAAATGTGTGGGAAAGTAATACAGAAGTAACTCTTGGGATCATATTTTAACTACTGTATTAAATGAAAAGTATCAGTTCATCCAACCATCTCAGATAATGAGGCATATTTTGAGTAGGGATCTCTCTGTGGGTGAAGCCTCTAGTAATGCCACCACAGAGGCTCTGACTATAATTTATTTAAACACAGAACAGCAATATTGCTAAATCTTTTAGTGAATGTTACAGATGGACTGCTTTTGAAAGTGATTAGTGAACTATACTAACAAAAATACAAGCTAGTTCTAGAAATTCATTTTAAACAAGTAAATAAATATGGGATGGTGTTTTTATAAATATTCTTTGAAGTAAAGGAAAATGTGAAATACCTTTAAATGACTTTTCGCCCACAGGCAAGTATATTTAATTCAAAACAGATAACATTGCCCCAGTAATTTATTAAATAAATGTGTTGCTAGGAAGCAAAAGTAAGTGCTAATGGAGATACCAGATTAAATATTAACAAATTTAGTCACACAGGGTTACCAGCGAAAGTCTTAGAACTGATACTACCTACAACATTATGCTTGTTTTGGAACCTTTTTTCTGCTTCTAAATCCTGTCTGCCTGATAAGGTGTTGGCAACAAAAGGACTCTGATAATTACAATTTATTATATAATCTGGGGAAACTGATAACAGATTTGATTTCACCTTGCAAAAATAATCCTACCATTAATGGTCTTTAGCAGTCATTAAAACAAGAAATAAATGAAAGATCCAGATCACTGTGCAGCTATTTCTGAACATCCTACAAATGGCGTGCAGAATGAGGCATTATGATGTTTATAATGCATCATAAATATATATGTACATAATTTATTTGTTGTTTTATCATATTATAAGCTCACAAGTATCATTTGATAATGAGATAGGTGACTTATAAATGTAATTAATTATAATCTTGGAGATATTGATTATATTACATTAATTAGATTGAATTGTTATATTAGATATTAATTCTGAGCTGAAACATTATTTGATATCCCTAAAGGTAAGCTATGGTTGAGTAAATAAATATTAGTTTAAAATAATGATAGAGCATGTCACAAAATACATGAGGGTACTATGTTTTGATATGAAAATGCAACATAAATATGCCACAGATGTGCCTCTAAAGCCTGAACTTGGCATGAATGCAGTGAACAGACAGAACAGCTATAAATTTTTCCTCCTCATCAGAAACATTGGACATACATATGATGGACCAATAAAATATTTTATGGCCTTACTATTTTTCTTAAGTTTCTTTTTTTTTTGTCCCCTACAAGGCAAATTGGGCAAGAACATTTTCTTTGCATTTATCAGATACAAATTGAAAGTTGCTATGAGGAGAATATTTCTTATTTTTAAAAATTTAGTACATTTTATTTAGTTTTCAAAATTTAAAAACATAAAATGAAACTTTATACATCGTTATATCAACATCAAGACATTTTACATTTCCTTATCATCTTTCTATATACCTATTTCTTTCATTATATAATTTCAACTTAATATATAAATAAATATAGATAGATATGAATACAGAAAAAAATATTTAAATAGTTTCTTATTCTTTACCTCATTGCCATTTTGATTTCTCTTTATTCTTAAACCATTCCTACCAGGCATCCCAGACATTATAATATATTGATTCTTCTTTGTCTCTTAATTTCATTGTTAGTCTGTCCATCTCTGCACAGTCTAATTTTTTTTTAAAACAATACCTTCTGGTGGTACAATTTCTTGCTTCCAGCATTGTGTATCAGAAATCCTAGCAGCTGTTAAAATATGTAGCATAATGTATTTATCTTTTTTATTATATTTTTCCATTATTATGCCTAATAGGAGTAATTCTGGTTTGGATCCAATTTCCTGCTTTTATTATTTCTTCTAACCACAATCAAATTATATTCCAATATTTCTTGACCTCTGAGCAGATCCACCATATATGAAAATAGGAACTTTTTTCCTTCTTACACTTCCAAGAGCTTGGGCTTAGGTGAACATTTTTGCTTGTCTAGCAGGAGGAAGATGCCACCTTAAAATAAAACATTTTACATAGATTTTCCCTGTATGCTGTGGACATAGTTAATTTGTAATTTTAGTCCCCACATTTTTCCCAATCTGTTTCCAAATCTATATTGTGGCCAATGTTTTTCACCACATACCACCATTGTCTCCTTTACCACCTCCTCTTCCATCTTGAAATCTAATAAAAAATTATATATTTTGTCTTGGGAAGAATTTTGGATATGGGATTGATCTAGAGAAATGGCAAAAAATTGTGGTCTCAAAATTATAAGATGACAATGTCAACAGCATATAAAGAAAATTTGTATAAGATGTTTTACAGGTGTACTTTCCCCGGCAAGAATATCAAGAATGTTCAAGAATAAATCCGAAAATGTTGGAAATGTCATCAGACACCTGGCTCATATTACCATATGTGGTGGACTTGTGTGGATGCTAAAAATACTGGACTAAAATCCACACGTGGCTGGAAAAAATGACAAAAAACATATAGATTTGAAACCAGGATATATTTGTTGGGAGTTTTTTACTTGAAATATATGGAAAAGACTTGAAATACCTGATTGTAAATGTATTAACAGCGGCTAGGATTGTATTTGCTAAAAAACTGGAAAAAATGAGAAAATACCACCACAGGAGTAAATTATTAAGAAAATATTGGAATGTGCTGAAATGAGTAGATGACATTTGAAATTAGAGAGCAAGAAGATAAAATGTTTTATAAAATTTGGGATCTATTCTATCAATGGTTAGATAATAAAATATAGTAACGAAATATGTAGACTTTTCGAAAATACTAAATATATAAAGATGTATTCTTTTCTTATATCTACAAAATGATTCTAGGATAGATCTGGGATGATAATATGAAATATGAATTGTCACAAAACAAATTAAGTAAAATATGATCATTTTGTAAAACATGAATGAATAAAAGTATAGTCAAAAGATTGATTAATAATGATATTAATGCATTTAATATTGGATTGAAAATACAAGATCACATATAATTGTAATTGAAGACTATCAAATGGAAGCACAAAAAATCTGTAAACCAACCGACACACTGTATGCACGTATATGGAAGATGGCTTGATATTTTTATATTTTTGTTTGTTTATGTTGTTTTAAAAACCAATAAAAATTCTTTAAAAAAATTATATATTTTTGAAATCATTTTTTCAGTTCCTTGTATAGTTATATCTAATTGGTGTTTTCCCATGTGAAATCCATATTGTCCTTTATCTTTTTTATATCTAGCCTGAATTTGTATGTTTGGCCACCAGTCTGTTTCTATATTTTGTTGTTGTAGTTCTTCCTTGTTCATCTAATGTCTTTATAATTTCTCATTTTGGCCAGATCCATTGCATTGGGGTAGATTTGTGCTTCCATAGTGGACAGCCAGCATGGTATTGTTTCATAATGATTCTTTTTTATTTTATTCCATATTCAAATTAATGAGTCTCAGATAAGATGTCGCTGAAAATATGAATGTTGATTATTTTTCCCTTCCCATAGAAAGCTATGCTACCCTTTTTTGCAAGTCGTAGTCTTCTCTCGAGTATTCTTTTGTTTTCCAGATTGATCCATTCCTTGAGCCATACCATGGCTGCTGCCTGATAATACATTTCCCAATCAGAGAGTCCAAAGCCATCCCTTTCTCTTTTGTCCTGTAATAGTTTCATTTTTATCCTAGCTTTTTTTTTACCCAAATAAACTTAATTACTATTTTGTTCAGTTCTCCAAATTTTTTTAATCTAATTTGACTGGTATACTTTGAAAAAGACATAGTACTTTTGGTAATGTGGACATTTGGTAATGTGGATATTTCTATTTAGATGAGTAAACCATCAAACACCTATATACCTAAAAACATAAATTTAAAATTAATAGGGTTTTGTGGGTGACGGTCTTCTTGTCTTGGTTACAGAAAGTGTTTCAGGATATGTAAAAACCCAGAATAATAGAAAACTTTCAAATTCCTCATTTTTTCAACCTTAAATCCAACTGTGAATTTTTAGAAAATACCAACTTTCAACTTCTAAATCCCACTGGCCATTATGGCCTACCTCACTGTTCACTTTGTGCAATTTTTTATAAATTGTTAAGTTGGCCAAGTGTTGATAATGCAGACAATAAATTAAATAGAGAAATCTTTTCTTCTTTTCTTTCTTTCTTTGGTCATCTCCCTGTATTGCTGTATGGCTGAATGAGATTTTATGAAACAAATAAAATAGTTTTCTCAAATGCAATCTAGAGCATTGAGGAATTCTTGGAGTTGAAGTTCACATATCTTAAAATTGCCAATTAAGTTTTCAAGGTTGATAAACACTGCACTAGGCATTGCTTCTGCTTAGGGAATTTTTATTTATTTATTTTTTAACTAATAGGTTTTACAAGCTGAAAAACTTTCCTCTATGGGATTTCCATTTTTAAAAATCCTAATAAAGAGCAATCGGGGCCAGAAAAAGGGAGGAAAAGAAGGAGAGACAATTCTTTCTTTCTAGTGTATATGGTATGTTACCATTATCCCAAAGGAGGAAAATTTATGGAAAGAATACTTTGAGGAGTCAAAGACATTTATTTAACTATTTAATGTATTTTCAATATACTGTATGACTGTCCATTGCAGATAACCTGATTCTGGGCAGCATACCAACACAACAACATTTAAAACAACCAGTTTTAAACTACTGACCAAAAATCAAAATAATTATTATCCTTGACATTAAAAACCAGGGAGAATAATTGTCAACCAATATGATAATATCAGCTTGCAGGCAAGATATGATAAGTTTGTGATGAAAAGAGCAATCGGACTAATTTGGAAAATAAGTTCTTTACAATCTAGAGAAAATAGAAGGTAGATAAAAACAAATGCAGATTTTTTTTTGCCATAGATAAATATTTTTTCTTTTATTCTAATAGGTTTTTAGCTGATACAATTTCCCTCCAAGAACTAAATGCAATGACTTGGATTATCTGCACACTGTCAATTACTTCAATGTAGTCAAAATGTGCTGTAATGATTGTAATGATTTTAATTACTTCTGTATTTTTTGCAGATAATGAGGGCTAAAAATTATCTATTAAAAAAAAACCAATTACAGAATGATTAGATACATGAATTATTAAAAGTACTCAGAAATCCTGAGTCATATTGAGAATTTTGAATAGGTATAAGGCAAAATTATCTCCTAAAATCCTTTTATAGCTGTCCCCTCAATAAGCCTATTTTTAGATGGGAAGTGACAATTAAACAAAAACAGTTAAAACTGTTGAATTGTTAAGTGAAAACTTGAAGGTTTTATATGACACTGGCTTAGCTAGACTCAGTTAATGGAAAGATTTAAGTTGAATAAGAAGAATTATGAATTTGAAAGGGGTAAAACAATTTGATCTAAAGTTTCATACAATTGAGGAGCATATTATTGATATAATATATAAATATTATACATTATTGATATAATGTATAAAAATGTATTGAAATGAAACAAAGGACAAGAAGTTAAAGATTGTATGATCACATGGGAAAAAAACTGGAGGAATTGGTAGAGACAGTGAAATTGATAGCTTTGATCTAAGAAAAGATTTTGGCAAATTTTATTTCTGTTTGGAAACTATTCCTGGTCATTTTTCAAGAAACAGAAATAAATGAAAAAATGAAAAACTGATTTTGGGATTTGATGCTTAGTGTTGTATGGGATTATCAAAACAATGTAACAAATCTTAGAGCAATAGTTTGATGTATTCTTATATCTATATCAAAAAAAGCTGGAAGTCATTATTTCTCTTACTTTTATTCTTTTCTTTTCCTACTTTTCTATTTCCGTTTATCTTTTAACTAACTTTATATGGTTTTTTTTAAAAAAACCAATAAAGATATAAAAAAGAAAGTAAGAAAATCTCTACCTACACATTCCTCAATAATCTAGAAAGAGAACAGCCATGTGGTAAATGCTATTGAATAAAGGTGGAAACGGCTCCGTCTTATTTAACCAAAAGATGAATGGGTTCTACAGTACATTGAAAGTGGTCCAGGACTGAAATTTCTGAAAAGTTTTCCCTTATCTACTCAGTAAATCTTGTTTAAGAAATATCTGTGGGATTCTTGTTTTTGCTTGAGTCAGCTACCAAAAGCAACAGTAGACCTTTCATTGCAGTGTATTTAGAGAAACACATCATCATACAAATACACATACTGACCAAGTATTAAGGTCTTTCGTGATTGACTTCAAGTGGTTTTTAAAAATTGGATACTTTACATAACCAAAATGATAGGAGGATCACAATGATAGCCCTCTTTTAAAAATAATGTTTAGTATATAATATTCTGGGATACAGTTTTAGTCACTTTAATCTAATCTCTACTTTTTTTTTCAAATCTTGTATATTTGATAAACTGCTTAGATTTTTTAAAAAAATTATTATACCCACTTGGGATCTCATTTGATGTGGAATGGTGCACAGATGTTTAAAATAACATAAAATAATAAGTGTCAACTAAAGGAAGTAAATTCTATATATTGTGCAGCCTTACTAGTGATAGATTTTGCAAGATATAACTTTACATTATGGTGAAATATAGGATAACAGTTTTTCTGTATGGTTCACAAGCCAACATTATTTGAGTAGGTTTCTTCCCCAAGGATTTTACAGCAATCAGACAAAGTAGAAAATATTTCTGATAATAATCCACAAGAAGCATTCTCTGAATCTTCTGGTTGGCTGCATCTACCAGAAATCTTTTTTCATTTTTGTGCAAAAATGTTCTTTGTTCTACAAGCTGACTGCTGGGTTGACACGCAATTTAACCTAAAGGCTATGGATCAGCAAGTAAACGCCTGAATTCTATTAGTTTTTAGATCCAGAGTCACCTTTCATTTCAAATAAAATCCAATCCGTACATATAAATAGGTAAAATATGGAGTATACATCCTTTCCTGAATCATCTAATTATATATTACCTAAATATGAAAAAGAAAGCTTTCTGAAACTTTGCAGGAAGTGTAATTCCTGTACTAAATTTTTCTGCCAGGGACAGTAAATAGAAAACATAAGACTCCATTTGGAGGAAAAAAAATTAAACCACGACAGTCATATGATGAAGAAGAGGCAGGGGAATGAAAACTTGTAGAAGGAGAAATGCAGAGGAACTCCAATCGAGTTTTAACATTCACATAATGTTTTTTTTTATTGTTTTAAATGTTTGATAGAGTTTTTTTCTAAGTTTTCCTATATGATACTTATCTACATTACTATACCAGATCCATCTATGAACTGTTGAATAACGCATGCACATTTTTCTACTGCATTGATGGCAGAACACAGTATAAGTTCAGGTTAAGTGTCTGAAAGTACGTCATCGCAGGATAGTTAGGCTTTGAGATTACAGTTTCTGTAAAGTAAACATTTTTGGATTTTGGAAAGCTAGCACCAATTTGTAGATAAAAAGAATCATTTTCTTGCAGTCTTTTCATATCAGAGGATATCACACATTAAAATCCCCTTAAATTCTTTTGAACATCAAGATGTATGCTCAGAAGAAACATTGCTAAGCATCCATTTTGAACTAGGCAAAGTAATGCACACTCAGTCATTTTGGAGCTACCAACATTTTAAAAATATATATTTAAAGAACATGTTTTCATATACATATGTCAAACTGAATTGGGTGTGGTATAAATCTCATGGATGAATATAGACTGGAAAGGTCTGCTATCACTCTTAGTTGTCACTCTGCATTATTCTTTGATTTAGGCAAAGGATCTTCAACTTTAAACACTCAGAGAGCCATTTGGACCCATTTCCCACAGGACAAAAAAACCCACCAGGAGCCACAAAACCTAGGTGGGCATGGCCAACTCAACATCACTCACTCCCACCCAGTCACATGACCATCCTAGCCATGCCTACCCAGCCAGTCATTAGGGCAGAGAATGGGAACCACAAAACCCTTCTCTCTCTCTCCCCTCCATATCTCCCTTTCTATATCTCTCTCTCCCCTTCTCCTTTCCTTTCCCCCTTCTCTCTCTCTGTCTCTGTCCCTCTCTCCATCTCCCCCCTTCTCTCTGTATCTCTCTCTCCTCTTGTTCTCCCTCCCCTCTGTATCTCTCTGTGTGTCTTTCTCCCAATTTCTCTGTATCTCTTTCTCTTCCTCTCTCCCCATTTCCGTACCCCCCCATATCTCTCTCTGTATGTGTATGCCTCTCTCTGTCTCTCTCTGTGTGTTTATTTCTCATTCTCTTGTGTGCATGCACTCTTCTCTCTCTCTGCATCTCTTCTCTCTCTTGGAAAGCCAAGGCTCTCTTGGAAAGCCAAGCCAGAGAACTTTCTTTGGGGCTCTTTGTGCCTCCTTTTTTCTTCTTTTTGGAAATCCGGGCTGGCTGAGGAATGAGCAGGAGTCATGGCGAAGGCTTGCCTCCTCCTCCTCCCCCTCCTTATCCTCTCACAACCCCCTGGCTAGCTGTGGTGGGACTGGGAGGATGAACACACATGGGGAGACTTTCCTCAAGTGAGTGGTCAGTCTCAGTCAAAGTGCTTGGTCCAGCCTCAACTTTCCGAGAGAGCGAAAAAAAAGACACAGACAAAGAGAGCACATGCACATGCGAGAAACACACACAGAGAGAATAGAGGAGGGGAAACCAGCTGATGGGCGAGCGTCTTTGGTGAGGGCTTTCTCTGAGCCTGACCCCTGGGTGGGGTATGCAAGGTTCTGTAGGGCCAGCCCCCTTTTCCCACTGTCCTGAGCTTCTTAAAGCCGTGGCTGGGCACTGCAGGCCCAGCCTGGGCACTTTCTGTCATCCCCTCCTCCTGGATCCCATTCCCACCTCACCAGCCCTTATGTTAGTGAGGCCGGTGTAGGTCATAGCCAGGTTGGGCCAGTGTGTCGGGGAAGAGAGCAGGCTGTGCATCTCCCCAAGTGACAGAGGTATGCCTAGCACCAACAAGGGCCGGAAGAAGCTCCAGCAAGAGTGAGGCACCAGAGAATCAGCCCTGACTGCTTCTCCATTCCTCGCCATCACCCTACCTTCTCAGGCCAGGCGAGAGAGGGGAGGATGAGGCCAGCCAGTGATGGGACAGGGAGCTACAGTGGAGGGCCCAAAGACCCACATGTGGCTCCGGAGTCACAGGTTGCTGACACCCAATTTAGGTGAACAGCTTATGGAGAAATAAAAAGCTGCATTACAAATGTACTCTACAGTATTTATAGATAACAATGCTGATGCAGAAATACTGAACATGTATAGTGTGCTCTTTTCTACTTGCATCCCAACATAGGATGCAAGTATGTTAAATTAGTGTGAGTTCTGTTGTGATTTCATTTTGCACACACATTATTACTCCCTTCCAATAGATGTATAAGTGCAGCACATGATATTTTTCTTTTTATTCTAGGCACAGGTAAGATTTAAAAAACTGACTTAGACTTGTCCTGTTTCCAGACAAAGTGAGTAAAAGTTCTACTGTGGTATCATTGAAAAGCTACATAGATTGTAAATTTTTCAGAATGCTCAAGTATAGAAATAATTTGATACAGCTGCTATTCATAGAAAAATTAAGATCAATATTTGTTTTTTTTAAATAAGAGATGGTATATTTTCTTCTTTTTGGAATCTAAAGTAACGTTTCTCAAAGTGTGGGTCACTACACTGGGAATGTGTGTGTTGTGAGAATGGAGGGTCATTTTCCTTCCAAGTCTTTTTCAAAGACATTTACCAGTTTAATGCCAATTAAACGAATATGATGGCTTCAGAGCCCTACATGAAGCCAGACTCTTATTTTTAAAAGCATTTTTTCAGCTCATCTCTGTTGCCTTAGATCAGAAATAATCAAGAGCTTTTATGCCAAGCTTTGACTATCTGATCTGAGGGTCACTTTATGAGGAAATTATAACAAAGGAGAAAAGAAAATGGAAAAAGCTAAAAATGGAAAAAGAATATTTACAAAATAATAACAAATGAGCATTAAAAGCTCTACAATAATAAAAGCAAAGAGAAAAATAAGTAGAATATTGGGTGAAGAGCAGATATTAAAACCAGTGGAGCCATCTCAATATTTCACCAGTTCCCCAGGATTCTCGAGTCTTGAGGGATTTCCGTAAATTAAAAAGGGATGAAACCAGCCTCAATTCACAAAGACAGAGTATTCCATAAAGTGGGCACCATGGCAGAGAAGACCTGCCACTTAAGATCTGCCAAATGCAGCTCTCTATTTGATGGGACCTGCATCATACCTTCTCTGCTGCAGAATGGGCAAATGTAATTGGGAAAGGCAATCCCATCAGATAACCAGACCACATCCCAATCAGGGCATTAAAGGTCAAAAACAGCACCTTGAACTGGATCCACAAACCGACTAGTAACCAATGTAGTTAGCGGAGGAAAGGTGTAACATCTGTTGTAGAATCTAACATAATGGCCAGCACTGTTGCATTCTGTATCAGGTGAGGCTTCTGGATACTCTTCAAGAGCTGCCCTACTAGCATTTTCTGTGCAAGAAAATTTAATATATAGTTTGAATCTAATAATTGAAATTAATGGCAAATGAATTACTTATATCACTTGTATTCACTCTTACTATTTTTTTGCCAGGATTCACATTTGGCAAAAAAGTATATTTGAATCATTTTTTTTCCCGACTCCTATCCCAAAGGTGTGTTGTCAACTTTCCAGTTTTTCTTTGAAGACATATTGCTCTCATCCAAGAAGCTTCTTCAGCTCTTCTTGGATGAGAAGCGAAACGTCTCCAAAGAAAAACCACAAAGTCCAGTTGCCTCTTGAAAAAACATATTTGGGACAACCATGACCTGGATGGATGAGAATCTCCATTCTGTCTCTTATGTACTATATACTATCTTACGTTCAGGGATAAAACAATACAGTTGTTATTCCCGGATGGGAGACCATCTGGGAATTTCAGTGCAAGTGACTAGACTAGGAAGTCAAACAACATCCTGGAAGTTGAAAATGTAAAGCCAGTTCAATACCGTCATCTACCAGAAGTCAAGATCAATTTTAGCATCTCTTTCTCTTTTATTTTTAGTATGTGGAAAAGTCTGAGTGCCTGAATGTGGTGTTTTTCATTCTATAATCATTTCTATAAAATATTCATGTTTTAATTTTAGCCAATATGGTATGAATTATCTGCGATTTTTTTTTCAGTGCTATCCATCATATATGAAAATCCTTCAGAAGAGTAGTGACCAAATGCTTCTATTTCTAGTGCTGTTGGAGGAACGATTTATTGGCAGAATACCTACAAGTTAATTTAATCATGATCCCATTACTTGGGCTTCAGACAGAAATTCTTCAGAATCTTTACTCTTAAATCTCTTGAAACTTTACTCTTAAATCTTTCAGCAAATAATCTATGGAAGAAATGTCTTTTCTATTCTTCCATAAGTCTAATTTAAATAAAGTGGTACTTGGATAAATTATTCTCTCCAAGATGCATTCAGTTGCTATTGTTCTTGCTGTTTAAAAAGGAACAATGAATGATCATAGTCAACCTGAAAACACAGGAGTTTACACAATGAATTTTAGTTATACTGAACAAAATTTTCTTTCAAGGGTGTTAGAGTAAGACTAGTTTGCAAATAATAACAAATATAATAATCATCACTGCTGTTGGATTCTCATGCTGATGAAAGTTAAGTGAGTTAGAAAACTGAGTTTGTGATTTTTTTAAAGGATCCATGCCTAGGATGGATCATAATAAGCCAGAGATGGAAGTCAGTAATAAATGCAGTTTATGAATTTGGCTTATTTAAGAAAGCAACGCACCAGGGATCATATAAAACATTAAATAAGGCAGTTAGGAAGCTTTCTGATTGGTTTAACAGCTTTTGTTGGTGGGAGGAGTCAGTTGGAAGTAATTGAGCTGGTAAGTTAATAGGGCAGGAAAAACAGGCAGCTTGTTAAGGCTAGGTCACATTGGCCGACGAATGCAAAACGTATGCAAAAAGGACACAGCGGACGAGCAAAATTTCGGGGGTGGCTCCATCTGTTGTTATCCGCTCTCGCTTCCATCTGTTGTATCGCTCTCAAAAGTGCCCCAAATTTGCATAATAGAACAGAAAAAGAACGGAAAGGAACGGACATGGGGAGGACTGTAGCGGGATGTAAATGTGGGATGTTCGTAGGAAAGCCAGCGGAATAAAAGCGTAGAAGCATATGACACATCTGCAGGGGTTCCGCGAGGAGTAATCAGCGAAGCGATGCGTTAGCGGAAGGGCGGATGCGGTAGGGATGAGCGGATGCATCAGGATGCCTAGAGGAGCAAAGCGGATGTATAGCGGATGTTATAGTGGCATGCCAAAACATTCATTGCGCATGCGGGGAGGATGAAAATTGCGTCAGCTCTCGGAATAAAAGGATTGCAGATCGCAAGCAGTCAAGCATTCAAGAGGAAAGACCTGCTGCCAGAGACAACTTGAGAGAAACACCCATGGGAAGAAGAGGGCAAGCCTGTGACCTACTCCTGCCAGCCCTGGCCAGAAGGACAGAACCACGCATCGCCACCCCCTGGCCACTGGACTCTGAAGCTGAGCTGGTGCTTCTGCTGCTGCTGCTTTCTCTGCTGCTTCTGCTGGTCCTTCTCCTGCTGTGCTGTGCTTCTCCTGCTGCTGCTGCTTGGTGGACCACCCCAAGGCCCTCAAAGCCCTGCTGCTGAAGGCCCTGAAGCCCCTGCCAGAGGGGAAGAGGCAAGGGAAGGAGAAGGAGAAGAGGGGAAACAGTTACCTCCGATTTACCGAGTGGACCATGAGGAGGAGGTCTGGAATGGCTGAGGGAGAACGAGTACCTATGGAGGAAGGGCCACAGGGCCTCTACGCGACACCAAGGAGGGAAGCAAAAAGCACTTGGAGATTGAAGCAGAGAGCCTGGCTACACTGCTGATGTCCTCCTGGGGTTGGTGCAAGCACATGCCACACCTGGTATGGCAACTACACCTAAGAAATCCAGGCCAGCTGCTGTCAAGCTCACTGACCGGGGAGAACCTATGTCATGGCCAAGTTGAGCTTCCTGGAGGTTGAGGTCTGCCCCGAGGGGCGCCCTGCTGTCAACCTCTCTCTCAGACAGACACAGAGAGCCACCCTCTTCCAAGGCCAGGATTACAGCTACGTGTCCAGGGCCAGGTGTCTTTGGAGGCCCCCCACGACAGAGCCCCCCCGGACAGCTGCCACTCCCCTTGTTAATTTTTTTTACCGGAGACGTGAGGATCCCCTGTCTCAGATGGAGCAAGAAGAAGCAGCCACCAGGAGACCAACTCACCCCCACCCCCAGGTGCCACTCAGCACAGAAAGCAGGCAGAGAGGAGACCGGAGGGACAGGCCACACTGTCCTCTTGGAGATCAGGGACACAATCAAAAGCTCCACACAGATCTTCTCTACCCAGGCTGCCGTCCACTCGACATACCATCCCTTGAACTGGCAAGCCCTTCATCCCTTACGTGAGCCAGACCCTCATGGGACATGGCCCGGCCAGTACCAGGCGATGAAGATCACAGCACTGCGCCACCCACCCTCAGGCCCAGCTGAACTGCTCCAACCCACTTCGGGATCTGCTCCTCCCACCAGGCGATGTCCAATCCCTTCCATGGGATTGCAACAGCCCCTCACCTTACCAAGGTTGACACTATCAGGACTTTCCCACAGCAGAGGCAGTCCTTCCCAGTCCAGGCCCAGGTTCCTCGGACGCCGACAGACGCCTCACCTCACCAGCTGGCGTACCAGACAGCCCACTATACTCTCCTATCCTCCACCCCACAGCCAAGCCCGTCGTCAGAACAATCTGTCATCAGTCTGGGCCTGACATCCCAGGTCCTGATGAAGGGCCGGCTCAACCTCAAGGACTGAGTCAGTTCTCTGAGAGCTTCCTGCACACACCATCTCCTGTTGTACTTCTCGGCGCCAGGCACCCCATGCGCCTCGACCAGCACTACACCACAGCCACCTCATAGTCCCTGGCCCCTTTACATGAGACCATGGGCACCTCAGAGTGACTGAGAAGAGTGCCAGAGACTGAGTTGTCAGCTGTTCACTTACGTGCTTAAGACACTTACTTGGGTTATTTTGCTTTAATAAAGAAGTTATACAGTGTGTTAATAAAGGTTATCTTTGCTTTTTTTGACGTTAATTTAAAGTGTTGGGAAAACCTTTGAAAAAGGTTAAAAGCCTTTGCATGCTTGTGGATAAGATAAGCTGATAGTTTGGATGGAAGCTCTTGGCATGGGTAAGGAGGGGTAGCTGTGGGATGGGTAAGATAGCTGGTGGAATAAGGATAGCTGGGATAGATAAACTTCCAGTGCAAAGGCATTTGTGGGTTAGTAGGGTTAGGGTTAGGTTAGAGTTAGTGGGGAGCATCGTGGGACTGTATGGTGCCACCCTCCCCGAGCGCCAACACTATGGCCCTTTTTTTATCAATAACAATTTAGATCATTGATCAGCACATTCAACCATAAACAAAGCTCTTTATTAATGCCCTGTTCATGTAGGGCAGCTCAACATACATGGCACAATCTCACAGTTTATGCAAGACAGGCTCAAGAAGCATCCATTAAGCAATCTTACCATCCTGGTCTTGCCACTCCATGCTCCAGCTGGGAGTTGCACCGAGTGTTTCAGGAGGTTGCGCTGCTTCTTGCCCATTCACCTGAAGCTCTGTCTGGGGGCCTTTACATCCACAGGATCTATCAGGTTTGCCCTTGCCTCCATTCACCAGGCTCCATGTCCCCATTCTGTTGTGGTCCACAAGGCCTGTTTCTGCAAACACTGGGTAGCGGATGCACATGAGATTTCAGGATGCAGCAAGTTTCCCATGATGTGCCTCACAGTTCTGTTGGCAATGTTGCATGGGTGGTGAGAAGTACCTGGAACCCTGTTGGCCAGGGATGCCAAAGGCGTTCTCCACCACCCGTCTTGCACGGACAGCCTGTAGTGAAGATCCTCTCTTCACGGGTGAGTATCTTGAATGTAGGGCTCACAAGGTAGTTCTGAGGAGAAGGCGTCATCACCAATGATGAAGTAGGCACATCTTGTGTCACTGGGTAGGGGTCTGGATCTGGAAAAACCCATGATGAAGGTTCGTGCCCATCCTTGAGTCACTGGCAGTTGTATATCTGGCCATCTGAAGGCTGAACCTTGCCTGAACATCGATCTGTACATGAACTTGTAGTCAGCATCAACCTATGGCCAAAAGGGCTGATACTGAAAAAGCCCTTGTAAGTTTAATATTGGACCCTGATTTGCTGCAGCTTTGCAGCCACGTGCTTCCCATCTATGGCTCCAACGGTGTGGGGAAAAGTTCTACCTCTGATACCCACTGCTCTGCAACTTTCCTCCAGCTTCTTCAGTGTGGGACAATGGAGGAGCTCCTCCCGTATTCTGCGATGATGGCCTGCACCACTTCTCTCACCACAATGCTGATGGTTTGTGTGGCACCTTCAGGCATACTGCATATTTCTGTGATGTGGTCCCATGAGCCAGTGGCGCAGGTCAGGTGCCACCTCCAGTGCAGGACCAGGCCTGGGATGGAAGTGGTGTTTGCCCGTGGTCAACCGTGGTCTCAGTATGCGCCACCAACTTCGTCAAACATGGCTGGTGGCACTCATGAAATGGCGTGGAACGCACGAGTCTTCATTCCTCAGCTCCACCATCAGCGTTGTCATACAGTCCAAACTCGGCTCCGGTCTCCCGATCCATCGTTCAGACCCACACAGCTCTTGGACGTCTCCTTCTTTCTCCTTTCGTAGAAAAAGTGAAACAGTCTGAAAACAAAGGCTTGTTCTGCGTGTTGAATGACCGGCTACCAAAAAGGAGTGCTGCAATGATCCATGGTGGAGATCAATGGATATCTTGGAAGAGCAAGAACAAGGCTGAAAGGTCTGCACAGCATGGCTGGCCTGGGATTGATACTGAGATCCAGGTGATTTCCTCCCGCTTTTTTATAGGAAATATCGATTTTCCGCTATGTGCCTTCCACATCTCTAGACATCCTCCAGACATCCTAAATATCGGCAGAGACATCCCAGTAACAAACATTTTGTCTGTTTTAATCTTTATGTCTGAGCTGCATCCGCTTACATCCGTTCATATGTCCGTGGCTACTGACGCTGTGTGGACGTTCCGCGTTACCTTTCGACTTCCTCCCTCTTTCCGTTTCCGCTGGAGCGATGTGAGTTACGTGATGCCCAGAGGATGCCAAGAGGATACAGCGGACGTTTAACGGATGACAACGGACGTAGAACGTTTGTTGCCCGTATGTGTCATGGATGTAGATCGTACGTGGCGGAAAGATCATCCGCTCAAAAAGTTTTGTGCAGCTCAAAACTTTTTGCGCGGATGAAATAGCAGTAGACGGATGATCGACGGATAGAGCGTATGAAACACGTACACAGTGAGTACACAATGGATGCATCGCGTTTTCCAATGGATGGCAAGCGTTTTTCTCCATTTTAGATCCTCTTTGCATCCGTTGGTGCAGTGTGACATGGGCTTTAGTGCTGCTATATTATCCTGTGAGATTCAGCTTGAATTGCATGCAGTTTAATACCAGGATGGGCTGGCAGATTTGTTTAGAAATGGCCGTTTTCAATTGTAAACTGGTATTTCTGTCAAGTCAAGGGTTGGGATGCAGGGAGAGGTTCTTGACTTTCCTGCTCCATTAATTTGATTTTAAATAGATGAAAAATTATCTTGAAATGATGAGATCTTTCAACAAAAATGAACAGAGGATAGGAACAGATAAAACTATTGCTGTCTTAGCTTTTTCCGTGCCTTCCATTCTAGGGTGGTACTTGGCTCTATAAATAATCTGAATTCCTCACTATCAATCTCATTTATCATCTGACAATGTTATTGTGGTTTCACTTTCAATGGGTAAAGCTATTTCTATGATACTTTTAACAAATCAGCAAGTAGTAACTGAGTCCCCACCTACTTTCACTTTTAGACAATGTTTAAATATTATAAGTAAAAGTATTTTTAAAAGAGGTAAATCAGTTTCAAGCTCCCTCTCTTCAAACTGTAACTTTGTTCTGTGTTTACAAAACTACATGTGTAGTGGCATGGGTAGAATGATAGCTACATTATATGACCAGGCTGAGCCTGAGGGAGGGGGTTAAGTGCATCATCAATCTTGAATCCCTTTGTGCCCACAAGAGATGTAAATCCAGCCCACCTTGAATTCCATTGACTCTTATTGATTGCCAATTTGCTTTACCGTTAGTAGTTCAGATTCTTCTAGAGAATTTTCAGCATAAAATAAACCTATATATTCACCTGAACCGGACTCCTGATTTCCTGTGGTTTACATCAGGGTGGTATATCAGTTCATCCAACAAAGAAAGGCCCAAATCCAAAGCTTTACCCCATGTGGCTCTTAGAAAAACAGGTAGTCCTCAGCTTACAACAGTTCACTTAGTGACTATTTAAAGTTACAACGGCACTGAAAAATGTGTGGCTTTTGACCATTTTTCAAACTTATGACCATTGTTGCATTGCCATGTTCACATGATTTACATTCAGATGCTCGACAACTGACTCACATTTATGACTGTTGTAGTATTCTGGATGCCCTTTTGCGAACTTTTGACAAGCAATGGAGAAACCAGATTCACTTAACAACCATGCTACTAATTTAAGAACTGCAATGATTCACATAAGAAATGTGGTGAGAAAAGTCATAAATGGGGCAAAACTCACTTAACAAATTTCTCACTTTACGACAGAAATTTTGGGCTCAACTGTGGTCATAGGTTGAGGACTAACTGTACCATGCTTTCCAGCATGAACCCCATTTTGTTGTCCTGACCTCTTCTCAGTGAGATAAAGGAAAGCACAGTTTTGTAAGATTTAAGCAAAAGTCCCTTGGCAAAAAAACATGCTTAGATTCAATATTCTGCTGGATCTTCTCAGGAAAAAAAATTATATTTTCTGAGATCTGTTTATCTGTAGCCAACAAAGAATAGTTTACACCGTTTAGTGACAGTCCATATATTCCATTCTAAAATAACTTGTCAAGTACAACAGGCATGAAATCAATTTTTCTTTTGAGCTGTACTTCATGCTTGCCATTTTAATATGGACTTTCCCCCTCACATTTTGTAAAAAGCATGCTTGAAAGATTAGAGTGCAATACCGATTCCTGATTTCTACTACTTTTATCTTCCAGTAATACTCCAAAAATAAAGCTAGTTGAAATAATTTCCCGTGCTTACATTGAAAGGGAAGAAATGTTGTAGCAATATGTGGTATGTGACCAAATAAGCAAGATGAGAAAGTTTTAAAGTGATTTTTTTTTCCTGGGTTTACTGTTGCTAAAATGTATAGTCACATTAACTGTTATGTTTGCTGCAGAAGACACCAAATGGAAAATTGAAATGGAATCCTCTTTTTGATTATAGGATTTAGAAGACCTAATTACAAACTGGTTCAGTATCTGAAAGAACTGGGGGGAACTGAATGATAGAGCTATATATGACTCTACTAGCAGAAAATAATGCCAGTTGTGAAGCAAAGAGACAACAGAATTCTTTCTTTCTGCTTGCTTTAATTCCTTGTAATAAAATATTCTGAAAAACTGTGATACTAGAAGGTGAACCACAATATGTTGCTATACTATAGCAATAGCACTTACTTATATATGTTTTATAGTGCTTTACAGCCCTCTCTAGGTGGTTTAAAGAGTCAGCATATTGCCCCCAACAATTTGGGTCTTCATTATACCCACCTTGGAAGGATGGAAGGCTGAGTCAACCTTGAGCCTAGTGAGATTTGAACTGCCAAATTCCAGGCAGTCGGTAGTCAGCAGAGGTAGCTTGCAGTACTGCACTCTAACCACTGCATCACCGAGTCAAATTGTGTGTCCTTCCATCCAACAGCGTATTTCTCTATGGGAAAATATGTTTTAAGTAGCATCAGCCTTTCTGCTTTTGGGGGGTGGGAGTGAACAAGGCAGCAAAGGACACCTGGAAATCTGAAGATCATGAATTCTAATCTCATCTTATCATAAAAGCCAGCTGGGTGACTTTGCGTCAGTCACTCCCTCTCAGCTCAACTCACCTCATCGGGTTGTTGTTGTGCAGAAAAGAGGAGATGCCGCCTAAAGTATGCAATTTTTTTTTTGAGTGTTTATGTTTGTCCCAACTGACGTGGCTCAGTGCAGCAAGGAAGATCTTTTGCAAAAAAGGTCCCTATTGTAGATGACTATATGGTTTCCCCTGTCCAGTGATGTCTGACTCTAAGGAGTGGTGTTCATCTCCATTTCCTGGCATGCCTATACACCAAAGTGCATGGAATGCTGTTACCTTCCTACCAAAGTGGTATTTATCTATTTGCATTTGCAGGCTTTCAAATTGCTCTGTTAGCAAAAACTGGGGCAGGAACCCCATCACATATGCTTGGATCTTGAACTGTAGGCATTTTGATCAACAGCCCAGTGTCTTAACCACACTCCCATATCTGGGTTTATACACATTGTAAGCCACAATATGTGTGATTAGATGTTTTGTGCCTTAGTATAATGGATGAACTCAACTACTAACCCCGTAGCTCACAATGTGATAGTAACTATTAAGAATAGATTAGGCACACCTAAAAGAATTGAAAGACATCTTCTGCTGTTCTGGGCACAAAATTCAAAATCATATGTGCAAAAGTCAACAACTCCTTCTTCAGCATTGAGGAAGGGGGAACATTCTCTCCTGCTGACTAGCTTAGTAAAAGCAAAATCACATAGTTCTTTTTTCCATCTTCTTATTGACTTTTGGCATTTGCTACCTGAGATTACTATCTCACTCTGCCTAACACAAGACAGCTCTTGGTGCTTGCTTGCTTGCAAAGCCATTGGTTTGTACGGATAAGATCTATGATTCAATATTGAATGCTGCAGGTGGGAGAAAAAACTGCTAAAGAAGAACATCAATCAAATTAGACTGAATTAACCACAACTAACCCAGAAAAAGGTAGCGCTATATACAATATCTAAATGTGTTATAGTAGGCATTCTCAAACTACAGCCCGTGGCCTATCAAAGCCATTCATCTGGGCCATGTGGGACTATGAGGCTGTCCTGCCAACATTGCACCACCCACCTGCCAGCCCCCACCCTTCGGTCGAGCATAGGACTTCTCTTTGCGAGTCCCGTGGGCTAGAAGTGGAAGGTAAGGCCAAAGTTTTTGCTGGCAGAGTGCTTCGGGGGACAAGGGAAGCCAAAAAAGAGGCGGGCGGAGGCCTTGAGAGACATCTGCGCTCTCTGTTTTTGGTCGACAGAGTGCTTCTGGGGACGGGGGAGGCCAAAAAAGGAGCGGTCAGAGGCCCTGGGAGGCATCCGCATGCCTTGTTTTTGGCCAGCAGTGCTTCTGGGGATGGGGGAGGCCAAAAGGGTAGGTGCATGCATATTTACGGGGCATGGGGGGGTGCACATTGCCTTCTGGGTGCTGTCACAAACACGAGCGTGCAAGCACATGCACAATTTTTGGCATAGGAGCCCAAAAAGGATAACCACCACTGACCTAGCCACACCCACCCAGCTGATCCACCCCCCCCAACAGTCTGAGGGACTGTTGTGAATTGGCCCTTGGTTTAGCCCTTAGTTGCTGGAAATATTTAGGTACATTCTATTTCAGTTCTGCTTGAATTAACTGTCTGAAAGAGTCATTACTCACAGTTCAAACCTTTGAAGAAAACTGTATTAACTCCAAGTAGTTTATTTTTCTAGGACAGAATATCATTTTTGCTCATAGTTTAATTTAAACTTGAAACTGATAAGACTGTTTTGATCTGAATGGATTACAAGGGATATCAGAAAATAGTAAGCCTTTCAGGTTTCATGTGGAAAACAAAAACAACATCTTCCAGCAATCATTTCTAAATTGTGTAACAACCTTCCTTATTATCTTTGGATAAAGCAAAGCTGAAGGTTCCAATCTGGAGTAACAACTTGAAGTGGATAATATCATCTCTCCAAAGCAAAAAATATTTTTATGGATCCAGATTTGATTTGGACTCTGTGTATGATAGAGAGATTGAAAATCACTTCAGTGTCCCATAGCTTCCCCATGTGGCAGCAGGATACATGCATATTCTGAGCAACAATTTCTCTACAACCTCCTTGATGTTGATTTTTGATTTCATAAAATAAAGCTAATTAAGAAGAAATGCCTCAGGTAGCAAGTGCTTAAAAATATTGCTTCATAATTTAAGGGAGACAAAAAACATGTTTGATGCTATGATAATTGCTGAATATAAATATTCTGATATAATTGCTGAATATTGGTCAGGGACCATTAAAACAAAAATGAAGTCCAGGCTATGCAAGTCTTTAAAACATAGTAGCTCAGAAATTCAAATTAGTTAAATCAAACATTTGGATTAAACCACCCCAGGCTTGTGATTCCATGGTGTGTCAGAACTTTAGATGGCTAACTGGAGCAATTATCTCAAAATTTCATGTAGATACCAATGTTGTTTGGGCTATAATCACAAAGTACAAAATTAGTCCAGTCTTGAAATATTCATATATGGTGTCTTTTGGGTTTAACAATTCTATAGTGGCAGCTCCAAGCAACATGATCAAGGCTGAGGGACGCTGAGAGATGATGTTCTGCAAGGCTTGAAGAGATACAGATTGCTTATTTCTGATTTATCTGAAAATAACCAGCTAGCATTATTCTAATTTTTTGTATAATTTATCAATGTTGATTCATCTATAAAGACAATAAGGACAAAGAGAGAAGTTCTCCACTTCTTTATACTGCTTTATTAAAAATAAAAATTTTCTAGCTTCTCTCCAAAATTGAATATACGCTGATAGATAAAACAATAGAACACAAGAGTGTAAAGGCTTCAGGATTCCTATCACTCTCTACAGTCCTTTGAAGTTTAATTTTCAGAAGTTCATCCCAGTCTTCTCCATCAGAGCAAACTAATCAATTTAAACATACTGATCAAACATATTAGTTTGATTTGTACTTCTACCATTAGTTTCTCTTATACTAATACAAACTCGATAACCATGCTTCACTCCAAAACTATGTGGTTGGGCTTAGTTTTTGGGGAGGAAAATCAGGGGAAAAAAATTTGCTGCTGCCTACCAGTATCCATCAGTATTCATCTGTCTAGTGTCCTGTCAGTGTGTGAAAGAGCTGAGGGCTCTTTGGAAACTGAAAGAGTATTTGCTGTACGAGACAATAAGGAGCCTGAGTGTGGCTTAGCTCAACTATTCTGAACTAAAGCTGCTTGGTGCTGTGAAACTAAAACTCTTCTCCTCTGCTTGTGTTTTGCATTTGGAACAGATTTTTTTTCGGGGGGGGAGGGGGAATAGAACTCCTTAGCATCAGAGTGTGTTAATAATAATATAGGAAATACTTACAAAAGAAGAATTTAAGTAGCAAGCATTTGCAGATGACCTGGTTTTTATCTTGGATCCACTAGAAACAGCACCAAAATTGATAGAAAAGATAGAGACATATGAAGAGTAAGACAAAGATCCTGACAAAGAACATCTTATCTGGACAAAAGGAAGAACTGGCAAACTTATTGAAAATCCAGGTCACGAGTAAGATCAAGTACTTGGGGATTATTTGACAGCAAGATGTAGTACATTAAAAGACAACAGATAGCACTAGACTTGACGAAATGGGAAAAACCTACAATTGTCACTACTAGGGAGAATATCAACAATCACCGATGAATATATTATCCAGAATTTTATATTTGTTTCAGACAATTCCAATTAGGCCTGGAAAAGATTACTTTGAAGATTTGAATAAAAATCGTGTTGAAATATATACGGCAAGGTAAAAAAGCGAGAAATAAACTTAAAACTTTTGCCAAGATGCTAGAATTAGAGGTGGATTGGTTTCATCTAATTGGGAGTTGTATTACAAGCTACAAATTTGATGTGGGTTAAGGAATGGATAACATTAGAAATACTAGATTGTTGGCATTAGAAGGACATGATCTGTTGTTAGGGAGCTGGCATGCTTTTTTTATGGTACAAAGGAACTAAAATCCAGGGGTATTTAGAAGACATTATATATGGGAGTTCTCTGTGGTTAAATGGGAGAAGATTAAAAGACAATGTTATTTGGAAAATTCCCAGTCTGGTATCAAATATTGGAGCATTTTCTTATCCTATAATATACAAAAAGGAACAAACAAGTTAGATATGGGGAAATTTGAAATGAAAAGGGTGAACTAAATCTATATAAAAACTAGAGGAACAAGGTATAAAGATGAAATTGGTTTTCAATATGCACAAATACATTCAAGGTATGATAAAGATTCCAAAACAGAAGGTTTTTATGATAAACCGACTGATTTAGATAAGATTTGACAGGTACTGATGAAAGAATGATTAAAAAATTGTATGGATATTTATTAGAAATTAAACTAGAAGAACAAGTTAAAGAAACTATGATTGCTGGGGGAATAATTTTGGATATGGGAGACCTAGAGAAATGGCAAAAATTGTGGTCTCAAAATTGTAAGATGACAATGTCAACAGCATATAAAGAAATTTGTATAAGAATGTTTACAGGTGGTACTTTCCCCAACAAGAATATCAAGAATGTTCAAGAATAAATCCGAAAAATGTTGGAAATTTATCAGACACCTGGCTCATATTACCATACGTGGTGGACTTGTGCGGATGCTAAAAAATACTGGACTAAAATCCAATGTGGCTGGAAAAAATGACAAAAAACATATAGATTTGAAAACCAGAGATGTTTTTATTGGGAATTTTACCTGAAATATATAGTAAAGACTTTGAAATACCTGATTGTAAATGTATTAACAGCGGCTAGGTATATAGTTAGATAATAAAATATAGCACCGAAATATGTAGACTTTAGAAAATACTAAATATATATAAAGATGTATTTTTTCCTTATTATATCTACAAAATGATTTTAGATGATAATTTGGGATGATAATATGAATTGTCACAAAACAAATTAAGTAAAATATGATCATTTTGTAAAACATGAATAATAGAAGTATAGTCAAATGATTGATTAATAATGATATTAATGCATTTAATATTGGATTGAAAATACGAGATCATATATAATTGTAATTGAAGACTACTGAATGGAAGCACAAAAAAATGGTTAAACCAACCAACACACTGTATGTACATATATGGAAGATGGCTTGATGTTTTTATGTTTGTTTGTTCCTGTTGTTTTTAAAAAACCAATAAAAATTCTTTAAAAAGATAATAATAATCAAGAATATAACATAATAATAATAATAATAATAATAATAATAATAATAATATAGGAAATACTAATGCTCTGATGGTCATTTCAAAAAATCCTTTGTGAGCACCTAAAAGCCAAGAGGAACATACATGCCAAAATTCAAGTTTGTAGGCTTAACAGTTCTGGAGATTTTGTGATGATGCGTGACTGGTATTTAGCTTTTATATATATAGTGTCAGGATTCCAGCAATCGCTCTAATTACATCATGATTCTCAAGCCAAACTTCAGAAAACTTCAAAGGATTTATTAGAGGCGACATACTGGCACTGCCCTGTATGAAGCCAACTGGCACATGTAATTTACAGTCACCTGTGACCCTGTTTTCCCCCTTCCCCCTGGGTGTCTCATAAACCAGATTCTCTAATTGAGCACGTTCACAGGCTGGGTGTCATCATTCACATTCTCCAATTAAATATATTCACAGCCAAAAAGTCTGGTATTTCAGCTACAATATTTTAAAGATAAGAGTTGGAATGTATTTTCGCTTTCAAATGCTCTTCCAGATGTCTTTCCTCCCCCTCCTTTTTTTATGACAACGACTAAAACAGACATAGGAATGTTTTATGAGTTGACATATAGATAGGGAAATTTATCTGGCAATATTTGAGACTCTATCCAGGCTTCATGCTGTTGATACCAATGCAACTGATGATATAGCTTGGCTGATGGTGCCACAATTTGACTGAATCTGCTATGCTTCTAGCATGCATACTATAGATCAGGGGTGTCAAACTCGATTTCATTGAGGATTGCATTAGGATTGTGTTTGACCTCAGGACGCTGGTGTGGGCATGGCCAAGGTGAGCATGGCCAGCTTGACGTCACTCATGTTGGGGATGTCTCTCCTGACCTCCATTTTTGGTTGCAATGGCATCCTGCAATCCTCTGCCAGTGAAAAATGGAGATCAGGGGAGGGATGTGCAGTCCTACTTAACTCCATTTTCTCTGGCAAAGGTACTATGGACTGGTCCTTTGCTATTTCCAAGGTGGCCGCAGAGACCAGATCTAAGCACCCTGTGGGCTGGATTCGGCCTGCAGGCCTTGAATTTGACACCCCTGATATAGATTATAGCACAAGCAAGAACAATGCAGAAACATAGTCTGGGAGTTTCCCCATGAAGACATAGGGATAAGCCATCAGAAGTAATATTTTTAGCATGCATAGATGCTTGACCATTAAGTTAAATCTAATTTTATGAACATAATGGTTGAGTCCAGCCTAATAGTGTTGCAAGTCAAGAATTAGACCTGGAGTTATTCTTCAAAGTTAGATAAGGTGATTGCCTGTCAACTATTTAGGGGGGCGGAGAGAAAATGCAGATCCATGGCAATATAGTTAGCCCAATATTTTAAACCTGGGTGACAGAACGTTAATTTCACAAACGTTGGAAAATAGCCAGGTATGAAGTTAAAATTCTGCTCCTCCAGCATTTCTATTTTGTTTTCCAAGCATAGGCTCGAAGAGTAGGTTACGATCCCTCTTTCGGGCTTAGCTATAAGGCTTTGGCACCTTAGCCATCGGCTGTTAAGATTGCAACCTTTAAAAAGAAAATGCTTATCTTTGTCTGCATTCAGGGCAGGCTACATAACCCCTGTTCTTCCAAAGGGCTCATTATTGTATAACCTCAACAGTTCTGCAGTGTCCAGTTATTTGCAGTTCCTAATGCAAACTATATTACAGCCTCTAAAGATAAAGAATATGGAGAGGAGAAGAAGACTTTAATGACAAAGCTAATAAGCACTTTTCTTCTATTGAGATGACAGAGTTTGACTCATCTAAAGAGCTGATACTGGCTTTTAGTTGAAAGCAATTGGGTCTACAGTCTCAGAAAATCATTCTCAGAGGTTGTGCGTTTGTCAAAACTGACATTAGCAAAGCAGCATTTGGCAAAAGAAAAACAACTGGGTAAAGAAGAAAGTGCATCAGCATACTTTGTTTGGAACTTGTCATTAGGATTTGCATGAGAGCTTCGTTTTGATGTTGAGAGGCTTTGGAAGACAAGTGATCTATCAAAATCACATTGCACCAAAAGGTCTCACTCAAGCCTCTCTACTCAGCTGACAAGTGACCTGCCATGATTTGGTTACTATTTCACTTGTAGGCTTAATTGGTTCTAAAAGTAATAGAATGATTCCTCCCTTGTCCCTTTTAGATTTCCCAATGTAAAGTCTAGGTCCCACTGGCCGACGGACGCAAAACTTATGCATAAAGGACACAGCGGACGAGCAAAATTTCGGGGGTGGCTCCATCCGTTGTCATCTGCTTCAAAAAGTGGTGAAAATTTGCATAAACAGAACGGAAAAGAATGGACAAGAACGGACGTGGGTAGTATGTAGCGGGGATGTTAAACGGATGTTCATAGGAAGCCTAGCAGATGACAGTGGATGAAGCGGATTCATCACGTACGCCTAAAGGAAAGAAAGGGGATGCCGCACAGGTGTATATCGGATGCAAACGCATCCTTTCTATTTCTGTGCCACTAACGATGTATAGACGTTCCATGTACCCTTTCTTTCCTCCCTCTTTCCGTTTTCAGCTGCAGCGGATGTGAGTTGCGAGGATGCCCAGAGGATGCAGAGAGGATACAGCGGACGTTTAACAGATGATAAATGGACATAGAACGCTTGTTGCTCGTATGTCATGGATTTAGATCGTACACGGCGGAAAGTTCATCCATTCACAAAGTTTTGTGCAGCTCAAAACTTCTTCGCGGATGAAATCGCAGTGGACGGATCCTCGACGGATAGAGCGTATGAAACACATGTGCAATGAGTACACAATGGATGCATAGTGTTTTCCAACGGATGGCAAGCTTTTTTTAACGTTTTACATCCTCTTTACATCCATAAGTGCAGTGGGACAGGACCTTTAATTTAGCTTTTCATACACCGACCCAAGATGTAACAGGAAATGCAGATGAACTGGAAAACAAATAAATGAAGAAAAATAACAAATACTTAAGGGTGAAAAAAAAGGCCCTCTTGTTTCTCCCTGCTGGTTCAAATAAGTGTTTCTTTGCATCCTTGAAATTGAAGAGCTTTTCATCCATTCCAGGAAAGAAGCTGTTTCAGAGATTTTTTCAAACTTTAAAACCAACAACAGCAAGTACTCTTACAAGATGCATTCACTTCAAGAGAGCCTAGTGGTTAAGACATCATGCTGGAAAGTAGGAGGCTATGAGTTTGAGCTTGAAAGCCAGATGGGTGTCTTTGGGTCAGACATTCTCTCTTAGCCCAGTTCCCCTCATAGGGCTATTGTGGTGAGGAAAATAGGAAGAGGAAGTTGTGTTAGATATATTTGCTGCCTTGAGTTATTTATAAAAATAATCAAGGCAGGATACAAATAAATAAATACAGATAACTTAAGGAAATGTTTCCTACTCAAGCAGGCCAATCTCCTGAAGGGTTTAGGCTGGGGGGGGGGGGGNGGGGGGGGGGGAGGATGTCTCAAAAAAAAATCAAGATGGAAGCCATAATTAGATGCATCATGGCATCCTTTTGAACATACCATTTTGCTTGTAAAAAAGGGTTTCAATTTTGATTATTTTGATATCTACCCCTATTACCCTGCTAAATAACCATGGGTCAGACAGAAGCTCTAAGCAGGAATTTTCTTAATTTGGTATTTCCCTCTAAATGAAAGGCATAGCCATTAACATCTAAAGAAAGTCAAGGTTCATAATAGACAAGGCATTAATTTAAAAAGGTCAGTTAGCTTGACCTTTTAGAATATGTGTGTGTGTGTGTGTGTGTGTGTACAAGGTAAATAGAAAACAGTCTTCAAATGATTATACAATAAAGATGTAATAAATATTAAAATAAACTGTGACACAAAATTAAAAAAATGAGTTAACTGAAAAAAAATCATAATGATTAATAATATACATTTTGATTCAATTATTATTTCTAGACCATATAAAATTTCTCGTTTTCACTTATACAGATACTTTTCAAAAATAGGTAACAAATTCATATTGTGGATTTGTTTCTTAAAATCAGAGTACTTCCCCCCACAATAACATACATTCTATTTGCCATACCACAGAGCCAAAGCCTTTCATGAAATAATGATTGTATATTTTAGAGATATTGAAACCACTGACAATATTTATTTCTAAGCTTGTATTAAGATATCTAATAATTTTACACCAAAACAAACCTCTAACACAACCAAATCATATCAGTTACAGAACCTTCATATTTCTTACATTACCAGCAAAAGAAATATACTGGTAATACCCATCTTTTTTCAAGCATTCTTTATAAGGTTCAATAACTATAAAATATTCTTTTTTTGATGAATAAATTTCATTTTTAAATTTGGTGTACTTAAGTAATTATGTCTTGTATGACCCAGAAGACTGAGGTTCAGATTGTCAATTAACCACAAACCTTGCTATAAATGAATTGGACAATCCAAATTCTTTGCTCAACCTCCTTTCTTGAGGATTTGACTGTAGGGATAGAATTACTGTAGATATGACAATACAATAACTGTGAATAGATTATTTGTTTCTAGCCATAATAATTTGTTTATTATGCAAACATAAAATTTTAGCAAAATACAAAGAATTTAATTATATTTCTTACCTTCTTCCAGCAGAAATATGAAGACAAATAGGTTAAGTTTATAGTACTATATACACCATGCATATTAAAATACTCTGAATAGGTGCTGGAGCTATGGATATGTATCTCTAAATATTTTTTTTTCTGGAGCTGTCCTTAAACACAAGTATAGTTGAACATTCCACACAGTTTGTGCTCACGATCAAAAAATATTAAACTGTCATATGAATTACTTAAGATTCTTAAGATGTTCGCTAAAAACTATTAGGGCTGGTTAATCTTCGCAAACATATTAAAAAGGAAGCTGCCTCAAAAGAGACACATTCAATCATTTCATTTTATCCTATTTATGAAGTAAGCATAAAGATGATTTAATTTTGTTATGTCAGTAAGGCTGATTAAGCCATCTTTGCAATCTGGGAGGGGGAGAGAGGAAAGATGATTTCCTTGTACATATTTATCTTTTTTCTCCCTATTTACCTGACAAATAGTCCACTATTAAAATGAATGTTTTTAACCAAATCATTAATTCAGACACTGATTTTACTTAGTGATTGCTTTTTCTATTTTCTATTTTCAAAAAGAAGAAAAGGTCGGACTCTATTTTTATTTATCCAGCTAATGATTATAGAAATAATAAAACACTTCAAAAATTTTAAAGAGGGTTTGCATATTGTGCAGAATTGTTTGCTGACAAGGTAACCCAAAAAATACAATTAGCAGGAAAATCCATTTGAAAATTCAGATTTGCTACATAAAATGCATAAGGCCACATCAACAATATAGTGTGCCCTATTGTGATGTATGCACTTCTCTATATAGTCTAGAGGTGCCATATTATCCTTGTATGAAATTAAAGATTATTTATCGAAATGCGTATTACTTTTCATTTTATCTTCTTTCTTTGATGGCTGCAAAATCAAATAGTAACTCCCATATCAATCAGATATTTCAGACAAATAATAAAGTTCTATTTATATGTGTTGCGGTATCTGCTATCCCGCATTAGATGGGCACCTCATGATAGGGAGCGAAAGGAGAAAGAAACGACAGGA
>BHFT01007123.1:0-42996 GCA_004320025.1 Laticauda laticaudata | reverse complement strand
GAACCAATCCCTTTTCGTTCTAAGTACCCAATCAGAATGTATTATTTGAAACCAGTTATTTGCATACAGAACACTGAAAATATTTCCTCTCAGGATGAGTTTGAAATTATAGCAATTTTTAACTCATTGAAAACAAATAATTTCCACAATTAGCATCTATTATCTCAGTTAGGTTGTGCTCATGTTTGTTCTAAACATTTAAAACTGTTTGATGTAAAATTTTACCCTAGGGTGTTTCATTTAATCATTGTACCAAGGAATGAGGGACGGATAAAATCTTAAAGAAGAACATCGTTGGTAAAACATGGGATATTTATACATGCATCGCTATTATAATTCACAAAGTATAAAATATTACATCATGAAAATGCAGAAAACTCCTTGTACAGATTGATACGTTTGAAATTTGCAAGGTACATTTACGTATATTAAAATTCATTATAATGCTTTTCTTAATAAATACTTTTGTGTAAACATCAGAACAGTTTAATATTATGCCAAAAAGTTCAGGAGTCTAATAAATATTTTGCTATGTGTATTTTCATTGAAGCAATCTACAAGTTACAATTTTATAGCTGCAGATCTGGGAACAGAATGACTTTGGAAAATGGGATTTGGAGAAGAAAAATACGAATTTTTCAAAATCCTGATAGTTTAAATATCTTGAGACTTGTACATTGTTTAATAAATATCCACAAAAAAGAGAAAATGATTATTTGAAATCTGTGGTGGATTGAAATATAAAACAAAATATTCAGCATGATGCAGATAGTAGTCAACTTACAACCATTCATTTAGTAACTGTCTGACATTTCAACAATACTAAAAAAAGTGAGTTACAAACAGTCCTTGCATTTACAACTTGTAGCATTTAATTCTAAGGTCATATGATCAATTTTTGGAGGCTTGAAGATATACCATGAGATGAAGAGATCGTCAGGAAGTTACTAGATTTTTTTCCTTGAAAATGTTTCACTTCTCATCCAAGAAGCTTCTACAATTCTGGCTGAATGGTAAGAAATTGAAGGATTTATATTCCTTTGCAGTCATTTGGTTGTTAGTTCTCTGAGGGTTGTTAGCTCTCTGACAGTCATTGAAGCCACTTGGGAATTTATCTGTATTCTCAGAATCACCCGAATCAGAATGCAAATGGGTGTGAAATGTTCTTGAGATTGCTGAAAGGATTGTGTTGTAGACTAGCAATAGGTAATAAAATATCTTTCCCTCTTTGTTGAGAGAGATCTGTTCAATTTTAATATAGATGACCTCTTTGACCCGTCTTTGTCCAGAATGTGGACTTTTGTCTTTCAGATGCAGATTGACTGTTCAATATTGTCCTGATTGGTTGTTCTCTTGTGTTGTGCCATTTGTTCATGAAGGGGTTGTTCTGTTTCAGATCTGCACAGATCTGTACATCTCACTGCATTGTACTATATATTCCACATTGCCCAGTTTGTGTCTCAGTGTTTGTCCCCTGGAGTGGACAACCTTTACCTTAATGTATTCTTAGATTTGTATTCGTGTTCACATATGTCATGTTGGTTGAAAATCCTCCTGAGCTTTTCAGATATTCCTGCAATGTATGGAGTGATAATGTTGCTTTGTTTGTTGTTCTCTTCTTTGTCTGTTATGGAGGAGTTCCTGCTGGATCTTTTCATGGATTTGATGAAGGCACAGTTGGGTTAGCTATAAGTTTTGAGGGCTTCCTTGATATGTTTCAGTTCTTTTTCTTTTCCCTCTTTGCTGGTAGGAAAATTTTCAGCCAGGTGATGTAGTGTCTGATCACTCCCATTTTGTGCTCCAGTGGGTAGTGAGAATCAAAATGTAAATATTGATCTGTGTGTAGGTTTTCTGAATACTTAGATGTTGAGGGTTCTGTCTTCCTTAATATGTACTGCATAGTCCAGGAAAGCCAGACTATTTTCCAGATGACCAGATGACTGCTAAGGAATATATATCCTTCCATCGAAGAACTAAAAAAATCTACTTGTATGAGAAGCGAAACATTTTCAAGGAAAAAACAACAACAAGAAAGTCAAGTTGCCTTTTAAAAACACCTTTGGGTTAAAAAAAAATCCACTTTCCTGATCATTGTTCAGTCATTCAATTGCTTCCAACTCTTTATAACCTGAAAACACATAATTTTGTCAAATTGACTTTCAGTAACTGCTTCTTGAAGCTCATGCATATGTCCTCAGTAATAATATTTGTTTTAGATCATCAGCCAGCTGCTATTTTGATTCTCCCCGCCCCCCCAAGCATTAGGGTCTTCTCTGTTTTCACACAATGGATCTACATTTATTTTGTTTCCATATTCATATTCTTTCCAACTCTACAAAATATTTGTGAAGGTGTAGTGATGAAAACTGTACACAGTATTTAAAATATAATTATGCTAAGATTTATGTAAGGACATTTTCCCTGTGTTTTTATGTTGGCCATTTTATTATTCCTCCCATGGAATTAATTTCCTCTGCCTCCCACTCCTTTTAACAGTACAATGAATCAATATTGCAAGCTTTCAGGAGTACTTTAGCATGCATGAATAGGGCAAATATCATTTTGGGAACACAGGTCAATTTGGAGAAGATAGGGATTCCATTTTTTTTCTTTAAATCAAACGACATCCTTGGAGTACAGGCATTAATGTATTCAAACTAATAATAAACATAAGAATTTCATTTTGGCCGGAACAAATACTAGGAACACAAGACTCTATTAAAAAAAAATGTAGGGGAATTTCTCATTTAAAGAACTCTTTAAATATGAGTATTAAAACCTAAACTAATTTAATATTATTTGTTTTCCTCTTAGGACATGTTGCCTCCTTAATGAAATTATTTTTAGTCAAACAAAAGATTTTTAATCACTTATTCATGTTTTCAAATTGATTCAATATTAATTACATAATGTTATCTATAATTTAATTAATGAACTCTCTTTCCTAGAGGAAACTTTCCATAGACTACTCATAAATACAAGGTAAATGAGGTATACTGTGTTTCATTAGCATGAATTTTCAAATGTGTCAAGAATGCGGAACATACAGAATATTTTTGAAAAGTTAGTTTTAATACATGAAATATATTTCTTTTAATTAGCATTCATACATCTGGACTGATTTTAATCTCATGAATTCATTTTGAAATGGATACTATGAAAGACACCTACAGATTTGTTGAAGAGTCGTGTGTGTGTGTGTGTGTGTGTGTGTGTGTGTGTGTGCTGTTCAGCTTCCTTCGGGTATTATCCCACATTATTGTAGTGCTTTTAAAATTGTAGCAACGTTTCAGCAGAATCTCATCTGCCATCATCAGGCTTCTGTATTGGCGTTTGTATGTGGTCAGGCTATCAAGCAGCCTTTGTTAAATTGAGGCTAGCCTATAATTGTGCCAGAAATGCTTTTTTTCTTCATCCTGATTGGTTGGGAGTCTTGGTTGTGTTTAATTAGACTTGGAGTTTGTTTGATTGGTGTTTCTGGTTTCCTTCCTGTCTGTTTTGTTGGCTTTTTGATTGGCTGCAAACACTGTGTTCCTGCGTATGTGGAGGGGACTTTCAGTGCCAGCTTGCGCTTCAAACGTGAAAGGACGGCTATTTATCCATTAGGAAGCTAGGTTTCATCTGGGTGCCTGGTTGGGGTGTTTGAGCTGGAGGTATTCAGAGGGAGTCGTGTTGTGCCCAGGTGTTTGCCTTGGCTTGTGGTGTGGAGATCTTTCTGTTTGTGAGTGCAACCTTCCAAATAATGACAGTCTGCGTGGATCTCTCTCGTTCATGCTTTATGAAAGCTTCTCCCGCTCTTTTAACTTTCTTAATTTTATTTTTTATTGTTTCATCTCAAATCAGCATCATTATATGTTATATTCTTTGTCCTATTTCAACTGGTCTATCCTTTTCTCATTAAACAAAATTTCCTCCTGTGGTCAGCTGGATTGGAGTATTGATTTTCTTTGTATCTTTCCCGTTAAAATTATAAGCACTTAATATAGAACATTAACTTCCAATTAGATTCTGCATTAGTACATTAAAGCTACACCCTACAATTTTAAAAGAAAAAGAAAAGAAAAATATAAATATAATATATAATTAATTAAAACAACAATTTATTACCAATTCAATTCTATCATTAATGTTATTATTCATTGAAATTTTAACATTAGACACATTACTTTTCAAGTAGGGTATCATGCTTCTATGGAATGCTTATTAAAACTTCCATAATTACTTTCCCCCCCACTTCACGTTGCATTTTAAAACATTATGTCATTAAAATGTACCCATTGGCTTTCTAAATTAATTCTTCTATTTAATTCATTCCATTTATTTTATTCACAAATGTTCAGCTAAATGAACAATCATATGTACTTTGCAGAATCACTCTTTCATTAAATTTTGACCATTATCTTAAATAAATCCTGTTTCCTTTTACATCTTGCTTCACACCCTTGAAGCTTCTCGTTCCCTTCCTCCTCCTTGCTTTCTTCTCTACTGCCCTTTTTACCCCTGTGTCTCCTCACCTCGATTTACTTTTCTTATTTCCTTTTTTCTGTTGCTTTATCACATTATATCCAACTTTTCACCTTGGTTTTCCTTTTTAGGTTGTTTTTTAGGTCTCAAATTCTCCATTCTCTTCCCCTCTTTCCCCTTTCTTCCCCCAAGTAGAGTTACTTGCTTCATTTAAAATGGCTTCTTCTTTTGCCCAATCTTCTTGTTGCGCATAGTCTTTTTCTTGTAATATATATATTATAATATATATATATATATTATATAATATATAATATATATATAATATATATATATGTTATATATTATATTATACTATTGCGTTAGGATAACTCTTTGTTAAATGAGGGCAGGTTTTCCAAATTGTTTAATGAGGGAGGTTTCCCTCATCAATAAACAAGTACCACAACATGAGGAATGACATCAGACCCATACCGAGAGTGTTTTGAGAGTGCAGGCTCCAGATATTGGCCAGTTCTGGTGGAGTCAATCAACTTCTATTCATGCTTTCAGGCTTTTTTCAATCTCTATGGCTTCTCTGATTATTCTGTTGGTTGAAGTGTTTGGTTTTGGCGATAGTTTCTGGTATTTTTAAAGTCAATTTTCATGTTCCTGTGGCTTTGAGTGTTGGAACCAGGGAAGAGGTCAGTTCTTCTTTTTGATTGAGTTCTTGTGTTTTACAATGCGTGCACTAATTCTTCTGTTAGTTTGTCGTATGTATGTGGTGGGGCAGGCAGTGCAAGGGATTTCGTAATACTCCTTGGTTTTCTAACTCGATTTTGTCTTTAGCGTTTCTTAGGATGGTGGATAATTTTTCTGTTTGTGCAGAATGCTGTTTTAATGTTGTGTTTTTGGAGGATCTTCTGATTTTGTCTGTAGTGCCTTTGTATATAACACGGGAGGAGGGTTTGCCATTCTCTTTGTTCTCTGGTCTTGGCTTTTGGTTGGGGTTTCTTTTTGGATTAGGTGGTAATCTGTCTTTTTTGGGAATCCATTAGGCTGTAAGTACATTAGTGAGGAGTTGTGAGTTCGGTTTTTAAGTGTATTGTTGCATTCGGCTAAGCATTTGTTCTGGAGATGAGTGTCTTGGCTACGGAATTGATCTGTGCTGGTGGGTGCGTGTGAGAGTCATGTAGATAGCAGTTTGTATGTGTTTTCTTCTGGTAGATGGTGTGTCCTAGGGAGCCATTGGATTTTTTGTATTACTAAACATCTAGGAAGGGGAAGTTTGATTGTTGGCTTCTGTTTCCATGGGAATTGTATTTTGGGTGTAGGGCTGTTTAGGTGTGTGAGAAGTTGTTCAGTTTTTCTTTCCCGTGTGGCCAGATTATGAAGGTGTCATCTACGTATCTGATCCAGAGTTTGGGTTTGTAATCATAGTTTTCTACAGCCTAGTCTTTACCTGTACAGTTGGTATTTCTTGCCTAAGTGTAAAACCTTACTTTTCACCCTATTTCAATAATGCTAATGATCATGCAAATATTTTTTTTTTTGCAGAAATGCCTCAATTTAGCAAATTGTCTTAAAAAGGAAAGGGGAGATTAAAATGTTTCCTCTGGCATGTGAATATCAAGCTACAGTGTCTATCTCACCATTATGTACCAACCAGCATCATTAGAAAGACTTGTAAAAAATAGAGACACTGACCTAAGTAAATTTTTCTGCCAAGGAATGAAGTTAAATATTTTGAAAAACCTATAAAAGTTTATAAGGTGACATTCAACACAGGGTAAAGCCCATGTCACACTGCACCAATGGATGGAAAGGGGATGTAAAATGGAGAGAGAAACTTGCCATCCGTTGGTTAATGTGATTCATCCATTCTGTACTCACTGCGTCCGTTTTTCTTCCTCTCTATCCGTCCAGCATCCGTCAACTGAGGTTCCATCCGCTCAAAAAAGTTTTGAGCTGCCACAAACTTATTGAGCGGACAATGTATCCAATGCGTCCATTCTGCATCCGCAACGCATACGGGGAACATCCGTTCTGCATCCATCGTGCATCTGTTACGCATCCGCTACATCCGCTAGGCATCCACTGCGCATCCACACAACTCAAATCTGCTCCACGGAAAATGGACACAGGGAGAAGCGAAATGGACGCGGAATGGATGCCGCAGCTTAGTAGCAGCTCACAAAGAAAAGCATGTGAAAAGGAAAAAGCCATTCGCAGAGGGGACCTATCTTGACAATTAAGGATGTCTTGAGGAGCCTAGAGGATCAAAAGGACACATAGGGGAAAACCTATATTGCCTATAAAAAGGGGGAGCATCTCACCTGGATCTCACTTTCAGTCCAGAAGCCCTGCTGTGCAGACCTCTGCAGCCTTCATCTGCCTCTTCCACAGCATCCAGTCATGTCCACCATGGATCATAACACAGTCTTTTTGGTAGCCACCATCATTCTGCAACAGTGAGAAGCATCTACAGGCTCTTGAACTCTACTACGGGAAGAAAAGGAGGCGTCAAGAAGCATGCTGGGTCCGAAGATGTGATCAGGAGAAGAGCAGAGTACGGACTGTAAAACAACTGATGGTGGAGCTGAGGAACGAAGACCTCGTGCATCTCCAAGAATTTCATGAGGATGACTCCAGCCATGTTTGATGAAGTTGTGGACAGCTGACACCCAGGATGACCAAGCAGAGCACCAACTTCCAGCCCAGCCTGGACCCTGGCTCAAAGGTGGCACTGACTCTGCACCACTGGCCTCAGGGACCACCTACAGGAGCATGCAGCATGGCTGGAGGGTGCCACACAACCACCATCAGCATTGTGGTCAGAGAAGTGGTGCAGGCCATCATCCGAAGAATACATGGAGGAGCCCTCCAGTGCCCCTCCCACTGAAGAAGGCTGGAAGAAAGTTGTAGAGCAGTGGTATCAGACGTGGAACTTCCACCAACCGTTGGAGCCATAGATGGGAAGCACATGGTGCCTACAAAGAGCCAGCCAAGTCGGGGTCCACTTATTTCAACTACAAGGGCTTCTTCAGCATCATCCTCTTCGCCATGGCGCGATGCTGACTACAAGTTCATGTACATCGATGCTCAGGCAACGGGTCAGCTTGCAGATGCCCCGAGGGTATACAATGCCAATAGTGATGCGAATCAAAGAGGGCCTGGGAATGCACTCATCATGCTCCCAGATCCCACGAACCCTCGCCAGCGACATGCAAGATGTGCCCTACTTTCATCGTGGATGAACGCCTTCTCTCCTCAGAACTACCTACATGAAGCCCGACACTCCAGATGCCTCACCTGTGAAGAGAGGTAATTTCAACTACAGGCTGTCAGGGCAAGGCGGGTGGTGGAAGAACGCTTTTGCATCCTGGCCAACAGTGTTCCAGTTACTTCTCACCACACAGCATGACGATCATTCACAGAGACCGTGAAGAGGATCTTGGAAGCTTGCTGCATCCCTGCACAATCTCATGTGCACCCGCTACCAGGCTTGCAAGAACAGCTCGTGGGACCTCCAACAAGGCAATGGGGACATGGAGCCTGGGGAATGGAGGCAAGGGTGGAAACTGACTAGACACTGAGGATGTGCAAGGCCCCAACAGAGCCTCACGTGAACGGAAGAAGCAGCGCAACCTCCTGAAAACACTGGTATCAACTCCCCAGCTGGAGGCAATGGAGTGGGAAGACAGGATGGATAGATGATAATGGATGCTTCCTTCAGCCTGTCTCATCACACTGATGAGATTGGGCCATGTATGTTGGGTGGGCCTAAATGAACAGGGCATTTAATAAAGAGTTGTGTTTATGTTGAAATGTGTGGATCAATGAAATAAATTGTTATTGATAAAAAAGGGCCATATGTGGTGGCAGCTGGGAGGTGGACGCATACAGTCCCACTATGCTTGAACCCTGGAGGTTTATCAATCCCACAGCTATCTTAACCCATCCCAAAGGGTATCCCTGCCCACCCCACAGCTATCTTAAGCCCATCCCAAAGGTATTCCTGCCCATCCCACAGCTATTACCCACCCACAGCTATTACCCATCCCAAAGGTATCCCTGCCCATCCCACAGCTATTACCCATCCCAAGGGTATTCCTGCCCATGCCCCACAGCTATCTTAACGCCATCCCAAAGGTATCCCTGCCCATCCCACAGCTATTACCCATTCAAGGTATCCCTGCCAATCCCACAGCTATTACCATCCCAAAGGTATCTCTGCCATCCCACTGCTATCTTACCGCATCCACAAGCATGCAAAGGCTATAAACCATTTCTAAAAGTTTCCACCAAGACTTTATTTAATAAAATAAATGAAGCAAGTGTGTGAAGCAAAGAGAATCTTTATTAATAACAAGCTGTAAAAGAAAAATGACCCAAGTCACGTGTCCACATAAAGCTTCAGGAAGGCCACCAATCTCTGGCACTTTGTTCCTCGTCGACTCAGAGGTACGCCCAGATCTCAGGGGTGAAGGGTCCAGGTGCCTGTGGAGGTGCGCTGCTGCTGGAAGTGGCGGTCTGGAAGCACCACTGGGGTGCCTGGCCCCGAGAGGACAACAGGGGACTAGTGTGTTGAGGAAGCTCTCAAGATAGCTGGCTCAGCCCGTGATGTGTGAAGCTCTTTCCTGCCATGCCATGGGGTGTCAGCCCCAGTGAGCCGCGGTGACAGTATGTAATGAGGGCCAGGCTTGGCGTGGGGGTGGAGGAAGGAGGAGTGTAGTGGGGCTGTCTGGTGTCTGGTCGAGGACGCATTGGTGAATCGGTGGCGCGTGGGTGGCATCGGTGGCATAGCGGTAGCAGCAGTGGCCTGGGTGGCATCTGTGCCATCACGTGGAAGCGCTACGATGAACGTGGCGCATATGATTGTGTAGAAAGCTGATGCCTGCGTGGAAAGCCTTGGATTGGGAGGGACATCACCTGGGGAGGTGGGTAGGAGCACACTGGACTGGTGGGAGCAGGTTCATCTGGATGGAGGTGTTGTGGGCGCTCAGTGATCGATCCCACTCGACCTGTACTGGAGGTTCGCCATTCCATCGAGGTCTGGTTCACAGCTGATGAGGTGAAGGAAGAGTGCTTGCTGGTTGGAGGATTGAGTTCGAGTTGTGTGTACCAGTGGAGAGGAGATTCATGCTTGCCCTGATGTCTCTTAGTCTCACAGCAAATCGAGCTGGTGTTGGCGCTATCCCCCTGTGTTCTCGGCTCTTCTGCCTTTCTGTGGAGGTGCTGGAGCTGGGGGTGGATGCGGGTGGACTGTGGTGGGAGAGGTGCCGTACACTCTCCAGTCTCTCAGTGGTGTTCCCACACACGCCGTGTCACGTCGTGGCCAGGCAGTGACAGCTGCGGCGGTTCTCTTAGTCGTGCAGGCACGGCTCAGAGACACTGCCCTGGAAGACAGACGCTGGACTCTTGCCAGAAGAGGGCTGCTATCACCAGCTGCTGAGAGAGAGCGGTTGTAGAGCTAGCGTCGTCGCTCGGTGGCGGGGATCTACCCTCACAGGAGCATGCACTGTGCCATGACATAGGCTCTTCTGTCTGTCAGCTTGACCGCGGCCTGGCCAATTTGCTTGAGGTGCAGCTGCCCATACCGAGTGAGCCAGTGTGCTGTGGCTCAGCACCGCCAGCCGAGGAGCACTTCCGAAGTGAGTACCAGCTCTGCGCTTCTCTCTCCAAGCAGCCTGCTTCCTTGTTGCGTGTCCCTATAGTGTAAGCCATGATTCCGCCATAGATACTCATTCGTATCTCTAGTCAACTCCAGTTACCTCTTCCTCATGTTCCTCCTTGATGTTGTATGCCTCCTCTCGCTCTCGCGTCTGCCTCTTCCTCCCTTTGGCAGGACCACATGGGCCCATCAGAGGGGCTTCCAGGTTTGTAGGGGCCTGCTCCTCCACACCACACCACCAGCAGCAGCGCACCAGCAGGACCAGCAGCACCAGCACCAGCAAGCAGCACCAGCAGCATCAGCAGGACCACCACCAGCAGCAGCAGAGTAAGCACCAGCAGGGCCAGCAGCACCAGGACCACCAGCAGGACCAGGATCATCAGCAGCAGAGTAAGCACCAGCAGCACCAGCAGCGCCAGCAGTGCCAAGCAGGACCAGGAGCACGAGCAGGACAGCAGGACCAGGACGAACCAACAGGCCCAGGAGCACCAGCAGGTACCAGGAGCACCAGCAGGACGCAGAGCGAGCAGCGAGAGAGAGCTTAGCAGAGTAAGCACTAGCAGAAACCACTGCCAGAAGCAGATCAGCAGAGTAAGCACAGAAGCACAGCCTAGAAGCAGCTTCAGCAGAGTAAAGCACCGCAAAAGCACACCACAGAAAGCAGCATCAACAGAGTAAGCACCACAGAAGCACCACCACCAGAAGCAGCAGCATCAGCTCCTCCAGAAGCAGAAGCAGTAGAAGCCCCAGCCCCAGAAAGCGAGCCCGTGCTGCAGAAGCCCCAGCAGAAGCAGAGTGAGGGCGCGGGGTGGGAGGGTCGCTGTCCCTCTTGCAGGGCTGGCAGCAGATGGCTGAGGCTTCTCTCCTTCCCCATGGTTGTGGGTTTGCTGGCTGGCAAGCAGGCTGGCAGGCAGGCTGGCAGGCAGGCTGGTAGGCAGGCTGGCAGGCAGGCAGGCAGGCAGAAAGGCTGGCAGGCAGGCAGGCAGGCATGCAGGCTGGCTGCAGCAAGGCTGGCAGGCAGGCAGGCAGGCTGGCAGCAGGTAGGCAGCAAGGCTGGCAAGGCAGGCTGGCAAGGCAGGCTTGAGAGCTGTGTCTGGCAGCAGGTCTTTCCTCTGAATGTTGACCTGCTTGGGAGCTGCTTCCCTTTATATCCGTGGGGTGACGCAATGCATCCTCCCCGCATGCGCAGTGAATGCTAGGGCATCTGCTAGGCATCCGCTAGGCTTCCGCTAGGCATCTGCTAGCTTCCGCTCTGCATCCGCTTCATCCGCTAGGGCTTCCGCTGTGCATCCGCTTCATCCGCTCGGCGTCCGCTCGGCGTCCGCTCTTTCTGTCCGCGTCCCCTTTGCTGCGCTCCCCCGGAAGCTTGCGGATGTGCCATCCGCTAGGCTTCCATGGAGCATCCGTTTTCCATCCGCCCTGCGTCCTCCCCCTGTCCGTTCGTTTCCTTGTTGTCCGCTCTGGTTATGCAAATTTTTGCCCATTTGAGAGTGGATAACAACGGATGGAATGGAACATTTTTCTCGTCCGCTGTGTCCTTTTTACAAATGTTTTGCATCCATCGGCCAGTGTGACAGGGCCTTAAGCAAGATGAGAAAAGCGATACTACGGTTTTGTATTGTAATGGTTTGTCATATTTGTTGTTGAAAATATTGATAATCTTGTATTATTCTGCTTGTGCATGTAACTATTTGCAAACTACTTAAAATCAAATGTTTAAATGTTTTGCACTTAGAAAAAAAAAAAGTTTTCAACTTCAGAGATTTGTTTGCAAGTTAACCCCCTTAATCCTCACTTAACAACCGATCATTTAGCTCCCATTTGAAGTTAAGATGGACCTTCCAAAGCTACTAATAACCCAATTCCAGATTTCCAACAGCCACAATTACACCCTCATTCTCCAGTTATATGATCACATTTTGGGCATTTGACAATCAGCTCACATTTATAGCTATTTGTACTGTCTTGTACTCATACGATCATAATTTTCATTATTTTACATCAGTTTCTTGCACTTACTTCTGTTTTCTGAGAGATAAAAACATTCACAGAAGAAAACAGATTCTTTTAACAATAGCCACATTCAGTTAATGTGCGTAGCATTCACTTAACAACTGTCACAAAAAAAACATTGTAAAGTTGGACATGGTGACCTGATTGCCTCTTGAACAACTGCCATGACTTATGAATACAATTCCACACTCATTTACTGTCATAAGTCAAGGACTACCTACACAGCATAGCATGAACTAAATCAGTGTCTATCAAAAAGGCAGATTCACTACTTAACTTTTTTTTTAAAAAAAAATATGCCTCCATCAGTCATGACTTTCAGATGTTAAAAGACAGCTCTATTCCACTGAACTTTTAATGTGCTCAAGGAATGATAGATTTGTAGAATTGTAAAGGAGTGAGCTTGAAAATTTTCTTTTCCAAGTCCCTGCCCAGGGCGGAAAACCTCATACCATCTCAAACAAATGCCTGTCTAGTCTTTTCTTAAAAACCTGCAGTGATGAAGCACCCAGAGTTTCTGGAAGCAATCTGTTCCACTGCTTGTTAACTCTTGGAGGCAGGAAATTCCTCCTTATTTCAAGTCTGGATTTCTCTCTGTAATGTTTCTGCTTTTCAGTTCATGTCTTACCCTCAGGTGCTAGGGAAAATAAATGGATTCTCTGTTTGCTATGACAACCCTTCATGTATTGGATGTCTGCTATCATATCTCCCTTTAAAGCCTTCTCTGTTTTTGGCTAAACATACTGTGTACCCTTTTAAAAGTTTTTAGGCACATTCATTCTTGATGTTTTTATTGGGGGGTTTTCTTCTTCAATTTTTTTTAAATGTTTCATTGTTTTCATTGTAATATATACATTTTGAATTGTAAGCTGGCCAGAGTCATTGACTGAGGTGGAAGACTATAGAAATTGAATGATTGAATGAATAAATGAATGGATGAATAGATGGATGGATGGATTTAGCTTCCAAGCTTATTACCAACTCATTGGTTTATTCTCTGTCCATTTTCTACTTCCTAACATTTTATTCCTATTAATGCAACTAGAACTGGGCATAGTATTCCAAGTACATTCTGAGCAATACAGAAAACCAATCAATTCCTGTGATATTTAGTCTGTTCATGTAGTCCAAAATTGCAAAGGTTCTTTAGGTAACCATACCTGATGGTGGCTCATGCTTAACCTATGAGTTACTGGGACACCCTATCCTTCTTACAAAGATTATGGCTAGGTAAGGTGGTACCTATCTAGTGCCTTTTTCCTGCCTATATGCAGAACCATTCATTAGTCACCATTTAATAACATATTTTTTTAAAAATAGGTCCCAATGTTATTCATTGTTTGCAGATAGCTGTGCTAGATTTGAATTTAACCCAGAGGTGGTATTCAGCAGGTTCTGACCAGTTCTGGAGAACTGGTAGCAGAATTGGAGAACCAGCAAATACCACTTCTGCTATGCGCATCAAGCCATACCGACAGAACTGGTAGTAAAAAAAAAATTGAATCCCACTACTGATAACCACATTCATCTATAACCAAGATTTGCGTTCATATTGTTTTTCTACATCTATTTACCTGTTACTAATTTCTCCATAAAATGTCAGTAGTTATACTAATGATGGAAACAAAGAAATCTGATTTTTTTTAGAGGAAATATTTTACAAATTAGTTGCAAATAAGTAGCATATTACAAGGCTTCTAGGTACATCGGCCGACGGATGCAAAACGTATGTAAAAGGCACAGCGGATGAGCAAATTTTCCATCCGTTGTTATCCACTCTCAAAAGTGCCCCAAATTTGCATAAACCAGAGTGGACAAAAACAAAAGGAAAGGAATGAACGGGGGGAGGATGTAGCGAGGATGTTAAGTGGATGCTAAAACGGAAGCCTAGTGGATGGAAGCGGATGACCACATCCACAGGGCTTCGGGGGAGAACAGCGAAGCGGACGCGCAGCGAAGGAGAGATGCAGAGCGGATGCCTAGCGATGACGCGGATGCATCACGGATGCATAGCGATTCCTAGCGGATGCACAGCTTCACTGCGCATGCAGGGATGATGCATTGCATAGCCTGCGGAATATAAAGGGAAGCAGCTAACAAGCAGGTCACCATTCAGAGGAAAGACTGCTGCCAGACACATTCTCCAGCAACAACCAATGGGGAAGACGAGGAAGCTGTGCTACTCCTGCGCAGCCCTGGCAAGAAGGACAGGACCACATCCCACCCTGGCCCTGGACCTGCTGCCTGCATGGGGTGTCTGCTGCTGGTGCTGACTCTGCTGGTGCTGGTGCTTCTGCTGGTGCTGCTCCTGGTACTGGTGCTGCTGCTGGTGCTGCTCCTGGTGCTGGTGCTTCTGATGGTGCTTACTCTGCTGCTGCTGCTCCTGGTGCTGCTGGTGGTGCTGGTGGTGCTGCTGCTGTTGCTGCTGCTGGTGGTGGTGGTGTGGTGGAGCAGCCTTGAACTCAAAGCCCTACTGATGAGGGCCCAGAAGGCCCTGCCAGAGGAGGAAGAGGCATTCGCGAGAAAGGGTGAGAGGAGACAATACTCCATTGCAGAGGAACATGAGGAGGAGGTGTCAAATGGATGAGTGAGAACAGGTACCTCTGGAAGAAGGGACACAGGCTCTATCGAGACACAAGTGGAAGCAGGCGGCTTGGAGAGAGAAGGCAGAGAGCCTGGGCTTACACTTTGATGTCCTACTGGGGTGGGTGGAAGCACATGCACACCTTGTACGGGAAGCGCACCAGAAGAAGTCTGGCCAGGCCGCAGCAGGCTCACCGACCGGGAGACCTACGTGAGGCCAAGTGCAGCTTCTTGGAGGGTGAGATGCACCACCGAGGAGCAGCCCTCTGTCAACCCTCTCTCTCAGGCAGCCCACAGACAGCCAGTCTCTTCTGGCCAAGAGTCAGCTCCTGTGTCAAGGCAGGTATCTTTGGAGCGCCCCACAATGGAAACCCCACTGACAGCTGCACACTCCATGGCAGAGCACATGGTGGACCCCCTGATGCAGTTGGAGCAGAAGAAGCCTCTGCCACCAGAGACCAACCACCCCCACCCCCAGCCTCACCTCCACAGAAAGCAGGAGAGAGACAGACCAGAGGGACAGAGCCACACTGTCCTCTGGAGATCAGGAACACCATCAAGAGCATCATAGATCTCCTCTCTCAAGCTGGTTGCAGTCCAACATACATCCTTTAACAGAAAGCCCTTCCTCACCTACGTCAACCAGACCCTCATGGAAATGCCTGAATCCCAGTACCAGGTGATCAAGGAGAGGATCACAGTTCTTCTGCAACACCCTCCAGGCCAGCTAAACCTGCTCTGACCCCAGTCCAGGTCTGCTCCTCACCCCAGGTGATGTCACAGCCTTCCAAGGCTTTCCACAGCCCCCTCAACCTACCAAGGCTACGGCGACCAGGAGTTCCCAGCAGCACAGGCAGCCCTTCCAGTCCAGGACAGCGACATCGCACACCATAGGTGCCACCAATACCACAATTACCACCGATGCCACTGCCTGACTGATACCACCGATACCACCAATGCACCGACGCCAAGATGTTTGTTATTAATAAAGTTTTTTATTAATAAAGTTTATCTTTGCTTCACACACTTGGTTCAGTTTGTTTAGAATAAATAAAGTCTTGGTGGAAACTTTTAGAAATGGTTTAAGCCTTTGCGGTGCTTTGTGGGATGGGTAAGGATAGCAGTAGGATGGGCAGGGATACCTGTGGGATGGGTAATAGGCTGTTGGGATGGGTAATGATAGCAGTGGCATAGATAAGCCTCCAGTGCAAGCATAGTGGGACTGTATGGTCCACCTCCCAATGCAAATCTATGGCCCTTTATTCTCAAATACACATTTCAACATAAACACAACTCTTTATTAATACCCTGTTTATTGTAGGGCCACTCAACATACATGGCACAATCTCATCAGTGTGATGAGACAGGCTGAAGGAAGCATCCATTAAGCATCTACCATCCTCTGTCTTGCCACTCCCCTGCTCCAGTGTTTCAGGAGGTTGCGCTGCTTCTTCCCTTCACGTGAAGCTCTGTTGGGGCCTGGAAACTCCACAATGTCTATCAGGTTTACTCCTTGCCTCCATTCACCAGGCTCCATGTCCCATTGCCTTGTTGGCGGTCCACAAGCCTGTTCTGCAACACTGGATAGCGGGTGCACATGAGATTGTGCAGGATGCAAGCAAGCTTCCACGATGTTCCCCATGATCTCTGGGCGATGGCTGCATGCTGTGAGAAGTTACCTGGAACCTGTTGGCCAGGATGCCAAAGGCGTTCTCCACACCCACCTTGCCCTGGACAGCCTGTAGTGAAGATCCTCTCTTCACGGGTGAGGAATCTGAAGTGTAGGGCTTCATGAGGTAGGTTCTGAGGGAGAAGGCGTCATCCCCCACGATGAAGTAGGGCCATCTTGTTGTGTCGTTGGGTAGGGGCTCTGGATCTGGGAAACCCATGATGAGGGTGCATTTCCAACCATCCTTGAGGTCACTGCCATACCTGGGCATCTGAAGCTGACCCGTTGCCTGAAGCATCGATGTACATGTATTGTAGTCAGCATTGACCATGGCGAACAGGATGATGCTTAGAGAGCCCTTGTAGTTAATAATTGATCCTGAGTTGGCTGGAGCCTTGCAGCCCACGTGCTTTCCGCATCTATGGCTCCACCGTTATGGGGAAGTTCCACCTTCTGATACCACTGCTCTGCAACTTTTCTTCCAGCCTTCTTCAGTGGAGGGGAACTGGAGGAGCTCCTCCCTGTATTCTTCGATGATGGCCTGCACCACTTTCTCTGACCACAATGCTGATGGTGTTGTGTGGCACCCTCAAGGTGTACTGCATGTTCTGTATGTGGTCCGGAGGCCAGGTGCCGCAGAGTGAGTGCCACCTTCAGTCCAGGTTCCAGGCTGAGCCGGAAGTTGGTGTTTGGCTTTGTCAACCTGGGTCTCAGCCACTCCACAACTTCATCAAACATGGCTGGTGGCATCCTCATGAAGTTTTCTGGAATGCAAGAGGGTCTTCGTTCCTCAGCTCCACCATCAGCTTGTCATACAGTCCGTACTCGGCTCTTCTCACGATCCATCTTCGGACCCACACACTTCTTGGACGCCTCCTTTTCCTTTGCGTTAGAACAGGTGAAAGAGCCTGTCGAGGGTTTCGCACTTTATGTAGAATGATGGCGGCTACAAAAGAAGTGTGCGACAACCATGGTGGAGATGATGGATGCTGTGGAACAGCAAGAGCAAGATGAAGCCTGAAGAGGTCTGAACACCAGGGCTGCTGGACTGAAAAATGAGATTCCAGGTGATTTCCTCCCCCTTTTTATAGGAAATATAGGTTTTCCGCTCAGGGTGTCCTTCCCATCCTCTAGACAGTTCCTCCAGGACATTCCTTAAATATCTGAGATACGTCCCCTATTCGAAATGTTTTTTCATTTTAATGCATTATATGTAGCTGCATCCACTTACATTCCCTTTCTATGTCCATATACTAAGCGCGCGGATGTTCCACCATCCATCTTTTGCTTCCCTCCCTTTTTCGTTTTTCCGCTGGAGCGGATCGAGTTGCGGGTATTGTGCAGCGGATGCCGAGAGGATACAGTGGATGTGTAATGGATGTAGAACATTTGTCCATATGTGTTTGCGGATGTAGAACCAGACGCTGCAGAAAGGTTCACCGCTTGAAAAAACTTTTGAGCAGCTCAAAACTTTAGCATGATGAAATCTCATGTGACGGATGCCTGGGATGGATTAGAATGTTATGAAGCACGCACGCAGTGACGTACAGAACAGATGCATCGTGTTAACTAACGGATGGCAGCATTTTTTCTCCATTTACATCCTGTTCCATCCGTTGGATGCAGTGTGACATGGGCTTAAAGCCAGTGTGTGTGTTGGTGGATGTGAGCTGCAACTTTGAGGGAAAAGAACTTCTGATTCTTTGTATGTACACTAGTTATACTTTAGGATAGAAATTTGATTTATGTATCCTGAAGATTATTGTTTGCAACTCATCTCTTTTTTTCTCAGGCATTCAAAATTAAACACAGATATTAAAAACAAAGCTTATTTGTGTAATAGGTACCAGTCTGTACATTTTACAATGTGTTAGTTTCCACCCCACATGGTATTGTAGAATTTGTTTATTAAAGGCCCTGTCACACTGCCCAAACGGATGCAAAACGTTAGTAAAAATAGGACACAACAAGACGAGAAAAATGTTCCCATCCATTGTTATCCGCTCTCAAAAGGGGCAAAAGGTGCATAACCAGAGCAGATAACACGGAAAGGAACGTGACGGAGGCAGGGGAAACAGGAGGGCACATGCGGCTTCGGACCTCAGAAAAGACATGATGACGATGAGGATGAGGGATGCCAGAACGATCAGAGTGAAGCTTAGGATGACCGCGAGCTGACTATGCTGAATCCGCGGGATCATGTGTAGCCGATATAAGAAGAAAAAGGAAAAAAACGGGACCTCAAAGAAAAATAGACATGAAAAAGGATAAAAAAGGGAGCGACGGATGAAGCTAGCCACCACGGAAGAAAGGACTGCTCCAGAGCTGACTGCCTATATTTTTTTTTTGCATTTGGAGCTACTGTTTTGTTTTGGTGGGTTTGGGGTGCGCGTTTTTTTTTTTTTTTATGCGGGGGGGTGGGGGGGCTTTTTTTTTTTTTTTTTTTTTTTTTTTTTTTTTTGTGAAGCGCGGATGGGAAGGCATCGGGAAGCAGGCCGGGGCGGGGGGGGTTTTGGCGAGGGTGGGACGCTGATGGGGGGGGGGCTTGGGGGGGCCTGTCCCTGCCTTGCATGCCTGCCTGGCAAAGCCTGCTTTGCCAAGCCTGCTGCGCAGCCTTCCTTGCCAGCCTTTGCCTCCCAGCCTGCCTCCCAGCCTCCTGTGCAGCCTGCCCCTGCCAGCACTTGCTTTCCTGCGCTGCCTTGCCACGGCCTTGCTGCCAGCCTCTGCTTCCCAGCCCTCCCTGCCAGCCAGTCTGCCTGCCAGCCTTGGTGCCTGCCTGCCTGCAAGCCTTCCTGCCAGCTTCCTGGCAGCCTGGTGCCTTCCTTGCCTGGCCAGCCTGCCTGCCAGCTTCCTGCAAGCCTTGGTGCCCTGCCAGCCTCTCTGCCAGCCAGCAACCCACAACCATGGGGAGAGAAGGAAAGCAGCAACATGCCCGCCATCCCTGACAGAGGGACAGGGCCCCATCCGCCCCTGCCCCTGACTCTGCTTCTGCTGGGCTTCTGCTGCTTCTGCTTCTGGAGAGTTCATACTGCGGCTTCTGGTGCGTGGTCGCTTCTGTCGTGCTTACTCTTGCTGAGGCTGCTTCCTGGGGTGGTGCTTCTGCTCGTGCTTACTCTGCTGAGGCTGTCTGGTGGTGGTGCTCTGCTCATCGCTTACTCTGCTGAATCTGCTCCTGGTGGTTGTGCTTCTGCTGTGCGTACCCTGCTGAAGCTGCTCCTCGTCCTGCTGGTCCTGCTGGTCCTGTTCGATACTCCTCTGGCCTTGCCGTCCTGTTCATGCTCCTGGTCCTTCCTTGTTCCTGCTCGTGCTCCTGGTCCTGCTCGTGCTCCTGGTCTTGCTTGGCACTGCTGGTGCTTACTCTGCTGCTGCTATCCTGGTCTGCTGGTCCTGCTGGTCCCTGCTGCTGCTGCCTGCTGATGATGATCCTGCTGGTGCTGTGTGCTGCTGGCTTGCGCTGCTACTGATGATGATTATGATTCATGCTGGTGATGATGATGATGATGATGATGACTGAATGATGATGATCCTGCTGGGCTGGTGCTGCTGGTGGTGTGGAGGGCAGTCCCTACTATCTGGGAACCCCTACTGATGAGGGCCCATCTGTGTCCTGCTAAAGGGAGGAAGAGGCATTTGACGGGGACGAGAGAGGAGGCAATACTCCATTCAGGAGGAACATGAGGATGCAGGTGCTGGAGTGGCTGAGAGAGAATGACTATCTGTGGCCGGAAGGGACACCATCTCTACAGGGACACCAAGCGGAAGCATGTTGACTTTGGAAGAGAAGCGAGCGCGCAGAGTCTGGGCTACACTTTGGAGGTGCTCCTCGGCTGGGGAAGCACATGCACACCTGGTACGGGAAGCTGCACCTGAAGAAACCCTGGCCAGGCCACGTTAAGCTGATGACAGAGAGACCTCGTCATGGCCAGGTGCAGCTTTCCTGGAGGTGAGATCCGCCACGAGGAGCAACAGCAGCCCCTCTCACATCCCTCTCTCCGGCAGCCTGCTGAGATCCAGTCTCCTCTGGCCGAGAGTCAGCTCCTGTCTCCAGGCAGGTTTCTGTGGAGCGTGCCATGGCAAGAGAACCCGCGGACGCTGTTGAAACGTGTGAGCACATGGAGGACTCCCTGTGCGGTGGGAGAAAGGAAGACGGCCAGTCACCTACAGTCCTACCACATCTACCCCCAGCTCCACTCCACAGAAAGGCAGAGAGCCAGACAGGAGGGACAGAGCCACACTGTCTGCTGGAGATCAGGGACACCATCTGGAGCAGCAATAGATCTCCTCTCATGCTGTTCCACAACCTACTCCTCATCCTCCACACTGCAAGCCCTTCCTCACCTATGTCAACCCGACCCTCACGGACATGGCGAACCCAGTACCAGGTGGTGAAGGATCGGATCACCAAGCTGCTTCAGCAAACCCTCTAGCCCAGAGGAACTGCTCCACCAGTCCAGGTCTGCTCCTCCATCCCAGGTGATGTCCCTCCCATTCCAAGGCTTTCCACAGGCCCACCTACCAGGGCTACGGCTACCAGGAGGTCCAGCAGCAGAGGCAGCAGCACTTCCCAGTCAGGCCACAAGAGTATTATGACACCGTGCCCCGGTTCCACTGATGCCACCCATGCCACCCACGACACTGATGCCACCGATGCCAACGATGCACCCCGACACTGATGACACCCAGCCACCGATGCCACCAACACCAGTCCTCACCCAGCTGCAGACCAGACAGCCCCAACTACCCTGCCTTTCCTTCCTCCACGCCCACAGCCAAGCCCGGCCTCAGTAACATGCTGTCACGGTACTGGGGCTGACACCCATGGCATGGAGGAAGGAGCTCTCAACATCACGGGTCTGAGCCAGCTGTCTGAGAGCTTTCTCAACACACAGTCCCCTGTTGTCCTCTGGGGGCCAGGCACCCCAGTGGGGCTTCAGACAGCAACTTCAGCACCAGCCACCTCCACAGCAGCTGGCCCCTTCACCCCTGAGACTGGGCACACTCCAAGTGACACAAGAGGGACAGGGCCAAAGAAGATTGGGTGGCTACCTGTAGACTTTATTTGGACATCTTGACTTGGGTCATTTTTCTTTGATTCACACACTTGCTTCATTTCTTTTTTTTAATAAAGTCTTGGTGGAAACTTTTAGAAATGGTATAAGCCTTTGCATGCTTGTGGGATGGGTTAAAGATAGCAGTGAGGTGGGCAGGGATACTTTGGGATGGGTAAATAGCTGTGGGATGGGCAGGGATATCTGTCAGATGTCAGGGGATACCTGTGGATGGGTAATAGCTTGTGGAATAGATCAACCTCCAGTGCAAGCATAGTGGGAACTGTTATTGCGTCCACCCTCTCCAGGGTGCCACACCTAATGGCCTTATTATCATAAACTACTGTTAATCATATATCCACACATTGTCAAAGTAAGACACACTCTTTATTAATTGCCCTGTTCATTGTAGCGCCCACCCAACATACCACTGGCCCCATCTCATCCGTGTGTGAGACAGGGTTGAAGAAAGCACCATTAAACATCTATTATCGCTGTTGCCTTTATCCCCAGCTTCCAGTTGGGGAGTTGCACCATGTTTCAGGAGTTGCACTGCTTCTCCCTTCACGTGAGGGCTCTGGTTTGGGGGCCTTGTACATATCCCTTCAGTGGTCTTATCAGGTTTTGCCCTTTGCGTCCATCCCCAGGCTCCATGTCCCCATTGGCCTTGTTGGAGGATCACGAGCCTGTTCTGCCAAGACTGGTAGCGGGTGCCACATGAATTGGCAGGATGTAGCGCAAGCTTCCACGATCCTCCTCACAGTCTCTGGCGATGCCTGATGGTGGTGAGAGTAACCTGGAACCTTGGTTTTGCCAGGATGCAAAGGCGTTCTCCACCACCCGTCCTTGCCTGGACAGCCTGTAGTGAAGATTCTCTCTTCACGGGTGAGGCAGTCTGGAGATTGTAGGGCTTCATGAGGTAAAGGTTCTGATGGAGGACTCCTCCATGTATTCTTCGATGATGGCCTGCACCACACTTCTCCTGACCACAATCTGATCGGTGTTGTGGGTGGCAACACTCCAGGCCGTACTGCATGCTGCTGTAGGTGGTCCCTGGAGGCCAGGTGGTGGCAGAGTGAGTGCCAACTTGAGCCCAGGTTCCAGGCTGGCCGGAAGTGTGGTGTTGCCTTGGTCAACCTGGGTGTCAGGCGCTGCACAACTTTGCCAAACATGGCTGGAGGCATCCTCATGAGTTTTGGAATGCACGAGTGTCTTCGTTCCTGAGCTCCACCATCAGACTTGTTGTACAGTCCCATACTTGCTCTTCTCTGATCCATCTTCAGACCCAGACGCTTCTTGGCCACTCCTTTTCTTCCGCAGTAGAGTTCACAGAGCCTGTAGATGGCTTCGCACTGTTGCAGACGATGATGTCTACCAAAAGGAGTTTGTTACGATCCAAGTGGACATGACTGGATACTGTGGAACGAGCAAGAGGCAGATGAAGGCTGGCAGAGTCTGCACAGCTGGGCTGCTGGGCTGAACAGTGACGATCCCAGATGAGTTTGCTCCCCCTTTTTTCCACTATCTGTCCCATTATGCATCCTCTAGGCATCCTCTAAGACATCATTAATATCCGAGATAGGTCCCCTCTGCGAACGTTTTTTCTGTTTTAAATGCTTTCTTTGTGAAGCCTCACCACTTTCATCCATTCTGCATGCGTTCTGCATGCGTTCTGCATCCGTTCGCGTCCGTTCCGCCTTTCCTCCCTGCGTCCGTTTTACCACTGGAGCGGATCACGTGCGTGGATGCATAGCGGATGCCTAGCGGATATAGCGGATGTGTAACGGATGCAGATGGATGCCTAGCGGAAGGCCTAGCGGATGCAGATCAGACAAATTGGATACATTTTCCGCGCAAAAGTTTTGAGCAGCTCAAAACCTCTGAGTGGATGAAACGTCAATAGACGGATGCTGGACGGATAGAGAGGAAGCAAAACGTATGCAGTGAGTACAAACGGAAACATCACATTAACCAACGGATGGCAAGTGTTTTTCTCCGTTTTACATCCTCTTTCCATCCGTTGGTGCAGTGTGACAGGAGCTTAAAATTCTTCACTGAATTCAAAGTTGAAAAGTAAAGTAATTATCACTGCAAAAGCATAAAATGCTCTGTCCAGCAATTAACATCTGAGTAAAGTTATAGATTTTTTTTTTTTTTGCATTTGTCACAAATAAATCAGCTGTGTTTATGGGTTCGGAGGAAGATTCTAATATAATAAAGATTTTGGTATTAAAAGCTCTGCATGAGTTAAAATATATTTAGAATATAATTTCATCCTGATTGAGAGAAGCTAATATTCATTTTGATATATGGATTACTAGTAACATTAGGAGATCTCTTGATAAATAATAATACTTCCCCAGGATATTAATTATTGTTTCATTTATTTATAATGTTATGTTTTGTGCTTCCTTTGAAAATGTCACAGAAGGACACAGCATTGTTTTTTGGGGATCTAAAAATTCTTCTGGGAGAAAGGAGAAGAGGGAAATATAACAATGTTAACCATAATTTGTCAATCAAAATGCTTTATCCATTTTGTTTCCTTACTCCTGAAGCCCAAATATGCCCAAACTGAGGAGCACAGTTGTTCCAAATGCTTTTTAAATAGAAAAGTGGGAAGTTAAAAAAAATTAACACCAGCAAGAATGCTTTATGCACAGAAATAGAAAGATACTCTAATTACCAAAATGAGTGAGTAGGTGGAGAATCTGATGGAACTAGCAGTGATGGCTAAATTAACTCCTCTAATCATAGAAAATAATACACCTGACTGTTTCTACATGGAAACCACTTCTGGACTTTGTGCTCAAGACAGAAAAAAATAAAAAAAATAAAACTTTGATGTTGGTTTTTGCTGATTAGATAAGGTTATTTTGGAAGTGCCTAGTACATATTATATAAAAGTAAAAAGTTGAGGCAGTAATATTGTTATTTTATTCTAACGTGCTAACAAATGTTGAAAGTTGATGCTTTCTTTCTTTTTTTCTCTTTACCCTACACTTCTTTCTTTCATCTTTTCCATTTTTCCACTATTTTCATTTAATTGGTATTTTATACTTTGACAAATTTAATAAAATTATTGAAAAGAAAAAATGACAAAGATAGATCTCAAGAAAAATAGACAAAAGAACCCAGCACTGTACTTATAGCTACAGATATTTTATTAATAGACTGATTCATATTTATTTTTCTGGTCAATGTATGAATTCTCTTCCTAAAAGACTATTTCTTTGAGAAATGTTGCTTGTATTGTCTTCATAACTAGTGGATGCTTCTATTTTTAAACCACTACATAATTTTATATTTTTCCTTAGTTGTACCTTCTTAAAATTTGAAGGTTGAAAGCATGCAAGTACTTCAAAAACAATAAACTGAAATGAAACATTGCATTATCCAATTAAAAATAAGGGACAATTGCAAAAGCAGCAGAAAAATGGCATAACAGTAATAAAAAAGAGTCTTAATCTTCTAAGTAAGAATATACCAAAGGGGTCAAATACAGTTTTTACTGATTGTCAAGAAAGTAGGTCTTAGTAATAAATTAGCTCTCTGTGTCTATGATCTCAAAATGTCTTCTCCTTCACACCTGTATTTTTCAGCTTATTAGACTAGTAACTTTTCAGCATGAAAAGATGAGATATATATCTGCTCATGCATATTAAAAGATTCATTTTCCAATACCATTTTTCAGGATTTTCTAACCAAACATGAAAATAATAAAAAGAAACCTGTTTTCTGTCTATACAAAAGATTCTTTTCATAGAAGTTAGAAGACATATTAAGAGACAATTTAGGATATTCAAAGTAGACATGCCTGAAGAGCTTAATCTACATACAGTTTCAGGTGTTTGTTTCTGTGGGACTGGAAATATATCACTTCCTCAATCTCTCATTTAGAAAGGGGAATTAGTCTGTTTGATTTCCATTCCAGAAGTGACTTCTTCCTTGAAATTTAGATTTCCAGAACAAATGAAAGGAATCCCAATACCTCCTTTCAGAAGCTGAAGGCACTTTTCCGAGGCAGGCCCAAGTCCGCTGGTCTCTTCACTCTAATTATGCCCACTTAAAAAAAAATCATCTGTTTTACAAGAGTTTTAAGTGAATACTTTTCATTATGAAGTACAACCAGAGGTGATATTCAGCAGGTTCTGATCAGTCCTGGAGAACCAGTAGAGGAAATTTTGAGTAGTTCAGAGAACTGGCAAATACCACCTTTGATTGGAGATTTTACAGTATCCTTCCCCACCACACCAACCAACCCACGCCCATAGAACAGGTAGTAAAAAAAATTCAATCCCACCACTGAGTACAACCCACCATTTTCAATGAAAACAAAGTCTATCAGGGAATATTGGATAACACTACAGTGAGAGCTTTGTATGGCAACTGGAATTTATATCAGAAGAGCTATTCAGCCAAATGCTTGTCTCAACCCAGGGTTCCAAGCCTATTACTTGGAATCCTGATAGCTTGTTTATGAGCTATAACAGAACTGCCCACCAATGCACATATGGTACAAATCACTAATACATTCTCTTGAAGACCATTCTGGAAGATGTTATTGTTGTTGTTGTTGTACTACTAGTCTTCCATTCTACAGGATCCACCATATTTCAAACTAGGACTTCAAAGAGAGAAATAAAAAATTCACAATCTTCTCATGATGAATGAAACTTCTGTCACTTTTTTGCGAAGTCTAAGATACTATGGCATTGTCCCTGCTACTATTGACCATATTTGTCTAGGCATAATTTGCTGGGGCTACACTGCATCAACATGAGCATGATTAAAACCAGATGGGGAAAAGGGACAGAACCAGAATTGAATGGGAGCCATGAATTCCCTTTTGACTGTCTGCCTTTTGTTTTCTTGCTTCCTATTTTCTCTCTTTGCATTTCAGATTATTTTCTTTTCTTCCTTTCCTATCTCATGCAGGAGGTCTAACACAGATAGACAGATGGCTCTTGCCAATGTATAAATGGCTTGAATTGCAATTTCTTTTTAAAATTAGGTGATGAGCCACCAGAAATTACACCAAAGTTCACATATGGTTGAGGAATCACATGCTGCTTATCCCTGTTGTACGAACAATTTTATGAGTATAAATTATTAACTCCTAAACCACACAATCTGTGATGTTTATTCATTGCAAAAGATGTGCACTATTAGACTATGTCTGATATTTAGAGTCAGCCAAGCTCAGAGAGAACTAAGGACCCCTCATTATCTGAGCTACAAATAATTTCTTTTATTGATTCAGAGTCAAACTGGTCTAACAGTATCTCTCTGTTTTTCTTTGTTTTATTTACTTTTAAAAGACTTATCCTTAAATAAAAATGAAACTAAGGAAAAATGAAGTGGAACAAAACATCCTTCACCTGCTAGATACATACCTCAGCCTCATTAAAGTCTGATTTCAGTAAAATCTTAAAAGAGCAGTGAGATATCCTTTTATAATACTTCCAAAGATTAGGCATTATATTGTTTGCATAAACAGTGGAAGGGAAAGTTGAATCACAAAATTATCATTTCAGATTTGTTTCTATTTTACTACTTCAAATACCAGTCCAAACTGGATACTTTCCAATTTCTCACCATAATCATTTAATGTATTCAATTGAACCCTGATAAGAGAAGAATACTGTATACTTTAATAATACTTTTTCTTACTTCTTTCAGGCCTCAAACTGTCTGAAGATGCACTTTGCAAGTTTAGGACTCTCTGAAAATAATAAATATCTGCATTGAAAATCTGGGTTACTCATGTCACTGTATAAATCAACCTGAAGAACACATTATATTCTATTTCTCCAGAAACTGATTTAACCCTTGTCATCATTGATTCAATACAAACCACAGAAAATAGTAGCCTGCCAAAGAAGATTGCTACAAAAAGGAATAAATACATTTACATAAATTATACTACCTTAAACTATTGAATACAAGTTGCCTGTGTGTGTTTAAATATAAGCAGTAGGAGTCATTGAAATCTAAAAATAGATCTGCTTTACCTGTAATTCACACAGGCTTATTACAAATTAATACATGAAGTAGGACCTTACATTTTCTTCTGTGATTTGCTAGTGAAAATAGTGGAGTTGAGAAGAAAGCACCAGCAGAAAAATAAAAATGATAATGTTGTTCTAACTATTCCAGATAATTACCATCCAACCTTCTTTTTCTCAGTGAAGATATTTGAAAATGTGGTTAGAAAATGATTGCAAATGCTCTTGAAAGAAATTATCTGGATGCATTCCAATAAGGTTCAGACCACAACATAGTATGGATAACACAGGTTCTGACCAGTTCTGGAGAATCGGTAGCAGAAATTTTGAGTAGTTTGGAGAACTGGCAAACACCACCTCTGACTGGCCCCACCTCAATCTATTCTCTGCCTCCTGAATCCCAGCTGATCAGCTGGGTCTTCTTTTGTTGCCCTGCACAGGAGAACAAAGCTGGAAAGCAGGTTAGTGGGGTGGGGAGGGAATGGGATTTTGCAGTATCCTTCCCCTGCCATGCCCACCAAGCCACACCCACTAAGCCACACCATGCCCACCAAGCCATGCCCACAGAACCAGTAGTAAAAAAAATTGGATCCCACCACTAATGGATACTACATAGATCACTCTTATTGATAACCTTTGATGCAGCCGGGATAAGTATGTGTGTATATGTCCATCCTTGTTCTCTTTGATCTCTCAGCAGCTTTTGATACTGTCCCATTACTGTATCCTTCTGCAAGATTTGAGAGTGGAAGGTGTTGTATTGTGGTGGTTTTCTTCCTTCCTCTGTGGTCAGTTTCCCTTGATTTGTATGGTAAAGAGAGGTTGTATCTACGCACCCTCATTTGTACTGTGCCTCAAGACTCAACACATTCTCCTCCTATTTAATATTTACATGAAATGAATTAGAGCATCAATCAAGAATGTCATGACTCTGAAGCTGTTCCATCTGAGCCTGTGGAATGTCAGCCTAAGAAAGAAGAAAGGCAGTATCACACAAAGCTGATCAAAAGCACCAGGCTAAGTACATGGACCTGTCTGGTGAACTTGAAGGAAAGCCTCCCAGTCCCTGGACCAGGTAAATAAAAGAAGAGCAGAACATAGGAAATCTATTAGGTTATTTTCCAAACAACAGAATAAACATTCTGATTGCAGAATGTCTGAAACCTGAAACAAGACAAAGGTTTGGTGTTATCAATATATTGGCACCAAGTTATACATCTTGACTCCAAGCTGACCTGGTGATCCTGCAAATAGCCTACCATATTGTCTGGATATTAAGTTTGGAGGTGGGGAACAGACTGAGTCTCAATTCTATTAAGACCAAATGGTGCTGGCTGTTTGGTTCCCTAATCTTGAAGTTTTTCACCTTTAGTCTTGCTTGGGATGGCACTTGGGGACGTTCCTGGATACACAGACCCTGCTCAAAAGGCAGGTGGGAGTAGTGGTCCAGGAAAACTTTTGCACAAATCTATCTTCTACACCAGTTGTGCCTATTCATACAATGAAAGAGATAGCCAGTCATAAAGTACCCTAGGCATATGGTTCAATTATTGCAATGCACTCTATATGATACCATTCTTGAAGACTACCACCTGGTCCAAAATTCAGTAGCTAAGATGAGTATATTTGATATACCAATGGGCGGTTGGTACTCCATTAACTGCCTTAATTGCCACTTTGAGTTATATTGTAATTCAAAGTATTGTTTGTCACCTATACAACTCTTCAGACATAAGGCATCTTTCTCCAATGGTGGCTGCCCATTAATATCAGGTATTCTTGGCATTCTATTATTGCATTTAGAGCAGTGTATTATTTTCTGTTGTTGAATCTCTCATTGGAATAACATACCCTCAGAGATCTGTATGGTTCTCCCTGTTCCACAAATTTTTGAAACCATGGCTTTGCTCTCAGGGCTGAGATTAAATTCATTATGGGGCCCCTGATGTTCATCAGTTTTCTAAACATTGCCATTGCTTTCTCCTGTTTTCCAAAGCCACTCCAGCTGCCATCTACATCTCTATGGAACATTATCCTAAACTTCTTTGAATAAAATCTCAGATCTTCTTGAAATTGGACACTAGTTGAGCAGCTCCTGTGGGCAGGAGTTATAAGTGTCAAGACTGAATTTAATTTGGAGGTGGAGTTGTATGAATTCAATTTGACACACTTGAGGATTGGAAGGGGGAGAGACCTGAGGTGGATGAAGCTCCAGCCAAAACAACATAGCTGGTGATGTCAGCTACATTTCAACTGCTGCTTGGCTGGAGAAAGGAGGAGCGAAGTTGCTGGAATTATTTCATATCCTGATTGGACAATGTAACTTATTGTTTTGGAATGAGAAACTTTTGGCTATAGTGATGTGGAATCCTGGGAAATTTTCAACACTGGCTTCTACCAGTTAGTGCCAAGATGTGTAATTAAATTAAATAGTTCTTTGAGGAATTACAATGCCTCCGAGTTCATTTTATGATGATTGCATTACTTGGAACCTGACACGAGGACTGTAGGCATGGTTCTCTTGATTATCTGGAAAGAGATTCAACTTATTGGTCCTAAAGAAGTGGGCAGGTATTATATCAATGTAAGTTTTGACACTTATGTTTTAGGTCCATGTCCATCCTGGCTGACTAAAGCTTCCTGGTAGGTAATCTGTAGTTAGATCCAAACTGCAGTGAACTCTCCTTTGAAAGAGGGGAAATTTGAAAGAGTTAGTCATCTGTTTTCTCCTTAAAAAGCCATCCTTGGATTCAGTATTATCAAGGGTTTGATTCTCTTTTCACCACATCGATATGAAGTTTCTGAAGTAATCCATTGGCAACAGTATATCATCAATATACTGATGATATTGATTATACATCTTTTCTCGGAGTTGCACAAGGTCTGAATGAAGATTTAATAGTTTCAGAATCCTATAAGATTTCAAAACCCTATAAGATTGAGTGTCTATGAGTTTTTGAACTTTCTGATTCAAGAACTATTCTGCCAATAAGTCTTCATGAACCCTTTCCCCCCTCCCCATACAAAGGTAGAGTGCAGTCTGGGAGTCATAAGTCCTTTTAGTGAAACAGGTGGCAAACATGGCTAGGAGAGACTTTGGACAAATAGATTTTGCATTCCTATTGAACCCTTCTCATAGCAGGAGATCTTGCTCTTGGTCACTCAAGATTGTGCATTTACTTCTGATCACTACTCATATTCACCTTGCTGGAAATATATATCAGAATGTTTTTCGAGCAGGAACACAAACATGCCTACAGCTGCAAATTCTTGACTTTTTGTCTTCATTTTGTTTCTTAAAGTGTCACGGAGTACTTTTTTCATTTGCTTATTTGTGAACTCTTCTCAGGATCTCAGATTAAGAAAGTACATATTTTTAATTTATACGAAACAATTTGTAAGAAACTTTCCCTTGTATTCCCTTGCAAACTCATCTTTATTCACTCAGGGAGCTTGAAACTGATCCCTGAAACTGATTTACTCATGTTCCTGCTACAATCTCTGCTTACTCAGCAGAAATCCAGTAATCACCTACAATGGGCAATTAGCAGCTCTCAAGGACATATCCCTTGCAATCAACAGCTATTCATGAAATAAGCCTTCTCCATCGCTTATGAGTACATAGTCATCTCTTTTCTTTAGCTTTTTCTCCTGTTGACAAATTCTGCTTTGCTCCTTCTGTTTCCTTGTACAATGAGTTCACTACATAAACCTTGTGTCAAATAATTTCCATGAATGGTTTGAATCTGGATTTAAAGAAATTGTTTCCAACAACTTAACTGCTGCATCATACATCAATAGCGAGGATAAAACAGTTAATCTTGTAGCTGTGATCCAAAGGAAATTTGTATGCTAATACATTTCTATATGAAACTTGTGTTTAATTTATTCTTTAAACCCCATTGCAATGAACATGAATCATTTTCATTTATAGATTATTTCAAAAATGAGAAAGTGTGGTTTTTTTCTTTCTGAATGGAATATTACAATTCACTTTTCTATGTTGTACAGTTTTGGCTTTTTCCAGAATATTGGTCTGTATGCATCTGGCAACAAATTGGTGAAGCTCTGAAGGTTTCCTGGAAAACCATGTGTGTGTATGATTTATTTCTTTTTTTTACATAAAAAATTGCTATCTACCATGCTTCTCTGACAATACACCCTCCCAATAGGAAGCATGTTTTCTAGGCATAAGGTGAAATTAAGCTCCTCACCCAAAATTTAGGTCTATTTAAACCAAGTGTTTAAACCAAGTGTTTAAACCAACATATACCATTTCTCACATCGCTTGAACTATATGAGATGAAGAGAAATGGGGGGGAAGGGTGGGGAGAAACTTGCCTTTAGGACCCCCCCACAGGTAGCCTTGGCTAGAACACCCCGCAGGCAGACTCGCCTCTGTTGGGCAATAAAAGCACCCCAAGAGCATAATCTCCTCACCATGAGGCTGCTTCTATTAGCAGATAGAAGTGCCCCGAGGGCAGAGTTACCAGCCACTTTTATTGGCCAATAGAAGCAGCTTCCTTGCGAGGCATGGCTATGCATCAGGTTCCCAACTGCAAACTCAATCAGGTACATATACTATTGTCAGAGCAAATATCAGACAATCTCAAGATTCCTGTTGCATTTCTGCTTCCTGAGCCAGCCGCTCTTCTTTGTCCATTCAGATAACCCTATTTCCCCCTGGCCCCAATTTCCCACTGCAACCACTTTGATGGAATGGGTTGCAGGAAGGTCACGAAAGAAGCTGATTTCACCTATCACCTGCAATGAGCAGTTCCGGGCCCCTCTGCTTAGGCTGCCAACTAAGGGAACTCACAGTTTACTCAATTGCTCAACTGGTTTCAAAGGGAGGTCGGGGGGGGGATCTTTGTGCCCCTTGTCATCCACTAGCATCTCCCAGGGGGAAGGTATGCTTTGTGGGGGAATGCAGAGATTGCTGTCTGTAAAACTGTGAGCTAAACAGCCTGCCTTTCTCCTACCTTCTTCTCAAGGTTTTGCTTGCAGCCCAATCACTGAGAGGTGGTTGAGTCCGACTTCAGCTCTCCCTTGTGTACTTGGAAGGGTATTTTGGCATCTCTTTTTCAGACAGTACAAGGGTGAGGGTAATCCTCAATAAAGTTTTGGCTTCTGCACAGACATTGTAGTCTGTGGTGTAGTTTGCACAAATATGGTGCCTACCTCATCCTGTTTCTTTCGTTTTCCCATAGAATAAGACGATACACATCTCTTAAATCCCCCATTCCTAGATATTCCAGGCCTCATGGTGAGGCATGGCTGCCCACAGGGTGCTCCATGAGGTTGCTTCTATCGGCTGATAGAAGTGGCTGGTGACTCTACCCTAGGGGTACTTCTATGGGCCAATAGAAGCAGCCTTGTGGCGAGGTGAGTGCGCGTAGTGCTCTAGGTGGGGCTGCGAATGTGGGGAAAAAATTAAGTCACTCCCAAAAAGATGGTATAGCCATTTTTTCAGTGCTCAAAAAAAAAAAATAAGGCCAGCCTTATTTTGTGAGAAACACAGTAGTAAATAATTTGCATATAATTTGAGATGCAGGAATAATTCATATCGGGACCTAAATAAAAGTCTCTTGGTTCACTAACCAAAATTATTTATGTATTTGCAAACTTATATGGCAGTCATCCCACAAAATTTAACAATCGGTGGCATGCAATAACAAATATTCAACAATTAAAAGCATCAATATTGTGATTAAAAGGCAAGAAGAGAGTGTTGGATAAAATATCATCTGGTTCAGTTCCAAGCAGGGAGAATGACACTGGAAACATGAAGGCTGTTTGAAAAGATGGTTTAATGGTGAACAGAACCAACAAGCACTGAGCACATGGAATGGAGAGTGAAGGTTATTTATAGCCTTTCTGGGCTTTGAACTTGAGCTTCCTGTTCCTGTGCAAGAATATGTATTTTATTGGATGCTGTCAGACTCCCATGACAGACCCATATACTGGGGTCATAGCTGAGGTTGTCTGGTTGAAGCTTGCTGGGTGATGCAATGTCCTTTGATTTTGCAATTCTGTAAGCCCTGTTAGATAATCTTATAATGCCCTTGAGGGTCATGTCTTAACCCCATCATCCTGGAGCTGAAGATCTTTTGTCTTGTAGATAGACTGGCCCAATCCTGCTGGGGCTATTAATAAAGGTGGGGACTACTTTCCAATAGCATGTTTCTTCTTTATGGAAATATAATACTGCCTTTTTAATATTTCCCAAATATTTCATTCTTCTAGGAGAGGGGTGGATGCTAACTTTGTACAATAGCAAAATAACAAAAAGGGAGCCACCTCCATTACTCACTATTACCCTTGGGATCTCCAGGCCTGATAATCCAAGTTTTGAGGGATTGAAGGAAAGTTAATGATGATGGGACTATATAATACCAGATTACTTTTTAGTATCATTAGTCAGATGCTTTGGGAAGCTGCCCAAAAATGAGAAGACAGCATCTCTGGAACTCAGAAAACATACCACTTCTGAACTTAAAAGTTTTAGAACAGATGTATCTGCTGACTTTTGAGGTTTCATCAGAAAAATATGTGATATAATTGCTCCACCACTGAAAGTACAGAGTTAGCACAGAGACATCATGCTATACATTTTATCATTTATCTCCTCTTCCTCAATTGCTTTCATTGAGGATTAGTATTAGTACCATACAATAAATCTCTGGTTAGTAAGATTATACCTGGAATATTGCATCTAGTTTTGTCACCACATTACAAAAAAGATGTTGAGACTTTGGAAAAAATGCAGAGAAGAGCAACTAAGATGATTAAGAGCCTAGAGACTACTGTAAGTAGGGTCTTTCCTCCCTTCAATCTTAAGGCCCTGTCACATCGGCCGACGGATGCAAAAAGTATGTAAAAAGACACAGCAGACTTAGAAAATGGTTCCATACGTGTTATCCGCTCTCAAAAAGTGCCCCAAATTTGCATAAACAGAGCGGACAACAACAGAAAAGGAAACGAACGAGGAGAGGACATAGCGGAGATGTAAAGCAGATGCTCCACGGAAGCCTAGCAGATGGAAGCGGGTGGAATGGGATGGCACATCCGCAGGCTTCTGGGGGAGCACAGCGAAGTGGAACACAGCGGAAGGAGTGGATGCAGAGCGGAAGCCTAGCGGATGCCTAGCGGCCTGCCTAGCACATGCCAAAGTGTTCACTCATGCATTGCGTCAGCCCCCTGGATATTACTTGCAGTTCACAAGCAGGTCACCATTCAGAGGAAAGACCTTGCTGCCAGACACAATCTCCAGCCAACAACGCCATGGGGAAGAAGAGGAAGCCTGTGCCTTACTCCTGCCAGCCCCTGGCAAGAAGGCCACCATCCCACCTCCTGGCACTGACTATGCTTCTGCTGGGGCTTCTGCTGCTCGGGCTGACTCTGCTGGTGCTGGGGCTTGCTGGGGCTGCTCCTGGTGCTGGTGCTTTTGCTGCTGCTTACTCTGCTGGTGCTGCTCCTGGTGCTGGTGCTTCTGCTGGTTGCTTACCTTCTGCTGGTGCTGCTCCTGGTGCTGGTGCTTCTGCTCTGGATGTGGCTGCTCCTGGTGCTGGTGCTTCTGCTGTGGCTTACTCTGCTGCTTGCTGCTCCTTGGTCCCGCTGGTGACTACTGGTCCTGCTGGTCGCTGCTGGTGTGGTGCTGCTGCTGCTGCTGTGGATGCTGCTGGTCCTGCTGGTGCTGCTGGTGAGTGCTGGTCTGCTGGTGTGCTTGGTACTGCTGTTGTGCTGCTGCTGCTGGTGGTGGTGTGGTGGACCAGCCCCTAGAACCTCAAAGCCCTTTTGATGAGGGCCCAGAACCCTGCCAGAGGGAGGAAGAGGCAATCGCCGGATAGGGAGAGGCCAGTACTCCATCGAAGAGGAACATGAGGATGAGGTGCTCAAATGGCTGAGGAGAAACAAGTACCTCTGGCGGAAGGACACAGGTTCTATCGAGATACAAGCGGAAGCAGGCGGCTGGAGAGAGAAGTAGGAGAGCCTTGGCTACACTCAAGAGGTCCTCCTCGGTGGTGGAAGCACATGCCACACCTGGTATGGAAAGCTGCACCTCAAGAAGTCTGGCCAGGCCGCGGTCAAGCTCCACCGACCGGGAGACCTACGTGATGGCCAAGTGCAGCTTCTTGGAGGGTGAGTCCACCTCTGAGGAGCAGCCCCTCTGGTCAACCCTCTTTCTCAGGCAGCCCACAGAGAGCCATTCCTCTCTGGCCAAGAGTCAGCTCCTGTGTCCAGGCAGGATCAGATGGAGTGCTCCACGTGGAGAACCCCCTGACAGCTGCACTCCCCGTGGCGGAGTGCATGGAGGACCCCCTGACGCAGTTGGAGCAAGGAGAGGGCACTGACACCAGAGACCTACCCACATCCACCCCCAGCTCCACCTCCACAGAAAGCAGGCAGAGAGCCAGACCGGAGAGGCAGAGCCACACTGTCCTGCTGGAGATCAGGGACTCCATCAAAGCAGTGTAGATCTCCTCTCTCAGCTGATACACACCGACATACCATCCTCAAGCCACAAGCCCTTCCTCAACTACTCAACCAGGACCCTCAAGGATATGTCCGAATCACAGTACCAGGTGATCAAGGAGATGATCACAGGTCTTCTGCACCACCCTCCAGGCCCAGCTGAACCTGCCTCTGACCCAAGTCCAGGTCTGCTCCTCCACCCCAGGTGATATCACAGCCTTCCAAGGCTTTCCACAGGCCCTCACCTGTCAAGGATATGGCTACCAGGATTTCCAGCAGCACAGGCAGCCCTTCCCAATCCAGCCACAGGGTCATCGAACGCCACTGATGTCACCGATGCCACTGATGTCATCGATGCCACCCACGCCACCTATGCCACCAAAACCACCAATGCCACCGACGCCACAGATGCCAGCGATGCCACAGATGCCACCGACACCTCACCTCGCTCACCTGCAACACAGACGCCCCCACTACCACCCCTTCTCCACACCCCACAGCTAAGCCGGCTCAGAACATCTGTCATCCGTCTTGGGACTAGCACACCCATGTCATGAAGTAAGGGCGTCTCAACATCACGGGACTGAGCCAGCTCTCTGAGAGCTTCCTCCACACACATCCCCTGTTGTTCTCTCGGTGCAGGCACCCGAATGGATTGCCTCAGACAGCCTCAGCACTTGCCACCTCCACATCACTGACCCATTCCACCTCTGGAACTATGGGCACTCCTCAGAGTGACTGAGAAGATGCCAGCGACGCGGTTGCTAAAACTGTTGACTTATCTTTCCTTTTGGAACACTTTACTTGGGTAATTTTGCTTTTACAGTTGTTATTAATTAAAGTTTTATCTTTGCTTCACACACTGCTTCAGTTCTTTTAGTAAATAAAGTTCTGCGTGGAGACTTTTAGAAATGGGTTTAAGCCTTTGCATGCTTCTGGGATCGGGTAAGATAGCAGTGGGATGGGCAGGGATACCTGTGGGATGGGTAATACTGTGGGATGGGTAAGGATAGCCAGTGGCATAGATAAAGCGCTCCAGTGCAAGCATAGTGGGACTGTATGTCCACCCTCCCAGTGCCACACTATGGCCCTTTTATTATCAATAAGAATTAATCATGTCATCAACAGCAGTTCAACATAAAACACAACTCTTTAATTAAATTTACCCTGTTCATATGTAGGGCACTCAACAAAACATGCACAAATCTCATCAGTGTGATGAGACAGGCTGAAGGAAGCATTCATTAAGCATCTCACCATCCTGTCTTACCACTCCACTGCTCCACTTGGGGAGGTTGCACCAGTGTTTCAGGAGGTTGCGCTGCTTCCTTCCCTTCCAGTGAAGTTCTTTGAGGGCCTGCGACATCCAACCAGTGTCTATTTCAGGTTTACTCCTTGCCTCATTCTACCAGCGCTCCAATTCCCCATTGCTTTGTTGGCGGGTCCACAAGCTGTTACTGCAACACTGGGAGTAGGCAGTGTGCGACATGAGATTGATGCAGATGCAGCAAGCGTTCCACGATGGTTCCTCAATGGTCTGTGGCATGCTGCATGGTTGGTTGAAAAGTTACCTGGAACCTGTTGGTCAGGGGATGCCAAAGGCGTCATCCACCCACCCGCTTTGCCCTGGACAGCCTGTAGTTGAAATTCCCTCCTCACGGGTGAGGCATTCGGAAGTTAAGGGCTTCAATTGAGGTAGCGTTCTCAGCGGAGGAAAAGAGTCATCCCCACGATTGAAGTAGGGCAACCATCTTGTGTGTCATTGGCAAAGGGTCTGCGATCTGGAAGCCATGAATGAGGTTACGTTCCAGCTCCTCCCTTGATGGTGACTGGCGTTTATACCATGGGCATCTGAAAGCTGACCGTTTGCCTGAAGCGATCGATGTAACCACGAACTTGTAGTTCAGCTATTGACCAGGAAGAGGATTGAATGCGGAAAGAAGCCCTTGATAGTTGAATTAAGTTGACCCTGGTTTGGTGGGAAGCTTTGCAGGCCACATGCTTTCCCATCTATGGCTCCAACTTGTGGGGAAGTTCCACTATCTGAAACCCGGCTGCACATTTCTTCCAGCCTTACCTTCAGTGGATAGACACTGGAGGAAGCTCTCCAGGTATCTTCGATGAATGGGCCTGCACCACTTCTCTGACCACAATGCTGAATGTGTTAGTAGTGGACACCCTCCAGGCGTACTGCATGCTCCTGATACGTGGTCCTTGGCTGGGCCAGGTGGCACAGAGTCAGTGCTCACCTTTCAGCCAGGTCCAGGGCCTGGGTCGGAAAGTTGTTTGTTTGCCTGGTCAAACTGGGGCTCGACCGCTCCACAAACTTCGGCAAATAATTGGCTGGTTGGCCATCCTCATGAAGTTCTGGAATGCAAGAGGATCTTCGTTCCTCAGCCTCCACCATCAGCTTGTTATGCAGTCCATACCGGCTCTTCTTCGATGATCCATCTTCGCGACCCAGACACTTCCTTGGATGCCTCCTTTTCTTCCAAAGAACAGGGAAAGAGCCTGTAGAGGGCTTCCACTTCAGATGTGCAGCTCCCAAAAGGAGCGTGGCAATGCATCTGGTGGAGATGACTGGATGCTGCTGGAGAAGCAAGATGAAGCTGAAGAGGTCGAAATGACACTGGCAGGGCTGACTGGATGAAAGTGAGATGCCAAGTGATTGTCCCCCTTTATTATAGGAAATACTAGGTTTTCCACTAGGTGTCCTTCTGCATCCTCCAGCGCATCCTGCAACATCCAAATTCCGAGATACTTCCCCTTATTACAAACGTTTATTTCCATTTTAATGCTTTAACATGCAAGCTGATCCGCTTTCATCCTTTCTGACGTCCATGCTTACTAATTGCTGTGTGTTCCATTCCGGCATCACGTTTCAGTTCCTCCCTGTTGTCCATTTTCTGCTGGAGCGGAATGTGAAGTCTGCGCGCCACCAAACTGCGCAGGCCTGGAGATGCCCTATGTGTGGAATATCATAGATAGACGCCGTGAATGGTGTTCCCTGATGCGTGAGCAGATGTATACCGAACGCTTGGATATAATCCGCTCAAAAAAATCTTTGTTGCCAGCTCAACAACTTTTTGAGCAGAATGAAATTACACCCAGTAGAACGGATGCTGCACTGGACTAGACGAGTATGAAAACGGACACACCGCTCGTACAGAAACGGATTTCATCGTCGCTTAACCAACGCAACGGATGGCAAGTGTTTCTCTCCATTTTACATCCTCTTTCCATCCGTTGGTGCTGTGTGACATGGGCTTTAACCCATTTGTTTTTTCCCTCTTATACAGAGTACAGAAACTCCTGCACTTCTACGCCCCCCTTGCTTTTCCTGACCTAATGATCATGGCTCTGTGGAGCCAGCCACAAGCAAGAGGAATGGCTGGAGGCCAAACAAAGAAATGAGATCCAGCTGCTGTCCAAGGATGAAGCACTCTCACGCACACATTCTTCCCCCTTCCCTAACAAAAGATCCTGTGCTCTGGCAACCCCCTTATGCTCTCCAGACTCTTGGTCTTTCTGTGGTAAGGAAATGCACAGAGATAGCAAGATCCAGTTGTGTCTGGGAGAAAGACCCTCTTACTCACACACGTGCGGGCATACACACATTTCCCATGCTTTAAATTTAGAATTTAGATATGCTCACCTTCCTTCCAAGCAGCCTTTGAGCTCAACACTCAATGCCCCTTTAAAACTTTTTTTCCAAATGGCCAAGGTCCAGGAAAACTCAACCACAGACTCAATGGGTCTGCTTGCTGGCAAGGAAATCTTACCTGGTCCTGGTCCATTGGTTAGGTTAGCTTAAAGTCCCATCTGTTTGGGTGCCAAATTGTTGGAAGAAATATCCTTCTGGGTTCAGTTCCAAGTGGGGAAGAAAGACACTGGAAAGATGGTGACTGCTTGGAAAGATGCTTTAATGGTGGACAGGATCACATGGCCTGGTGAAGAAAGAAGGGAAAAGGACTGAGATGCTGAGAGTCCCTTAGTTATACAACCTCTGTTGGGCCCCACCTTAGTGTTTCCTGTTCCTGTGTAAGAAATGTAACCCATTGGCTGTCAGACTCCCAGGGGGCGGGGTCTTAGCTGACTTTGTAGGCTTTGTTTGGACCACATGGCTTCAGCTGAGTGCCGGCTGATGCAATCTTCCCAGTCTTCCCAGGCCAGATGATGAGATGGGCAGAGGCTTTTATTATGTAGAATACTCTGGCCTAGCCCTTAATGGCCCACCCATTAACAAAGTGGAGGTGAGCTTCTGTTTCTGTGGTGAGTTTCTGCTTCTGAGTTTCTACTTCTCTTTTTAGGGGAAATCTTTTGCCTTTTTAATATTTCATTTTTCTAGGAGAGGAGTGGGTGCTAACTTCCAACACTACAAAATATGAAGAATGATTGTAGGAATTGGGTATGGCCAGTCTACAGAAAAAAAGAACGAGGGATGACATGGTAGCAGGGTTCCAGTATTTAAGGGGCTGCCACAAAGAAGAGGGCATCAACTTATTTTCCAAAGCACTGGAAGGCAAGACAAAAACAAGGAATGGAAACTAACCAAGGAGAAAAGCAACTTGGAACTAAGGAGAAACTTCCTAACAGAGGGAGTGGTTAAAGTGGAACAGCTTGCTTTCAGAAGCTGTGGGTGCTTCATCACTGGAGGTCTTCTGCTTGAGGAGTGGGGGTTGGACTAGAAGAGCTCCAAGGTACCTTCCAGCTATTTTCTGGTTCTAATTCTGATTCTGAATGCTAGAATGCTTTTATTCTTGAGGATACCTACATTCTCTAGTCAAATAAAATACTTGTTTGGTGATGCACAAAGAGCCAAGCCATTTCTTTATCCATTTAATTTTTGTTACATAAGCAGATGCTGATGATCTATTTTTTCTCATCTTCACGATTCAAAATGTTGACTCACATTGCTCTGTTACTGCACTGAGTGGAAATATGTTTCATCTGCTTGATCCTAAGTCAAAGTGCTGAGTTGTTTGTTATAGTACAAGACATTAAGTTATTGCACTTCCTTCATGGTGACAGAGTACTTTGTCAAAAAAAAAAAAACCAACAGTCTGTCTGTATTTGTTTGTTTGTTTCTAAAATAACTATTTTGAAATCTGACTCATCTGGATTATTCATCAGTTCTGGCAAGTGTACAACTTAAATCTAGGAAAATTAAAAGCACCAATACTGATTCTGTTGCTAATGCAAGAAGGCTTTCATGATTTATTACCTGACCTGCTTGCAGATTTCAGGATTGAATAAATTAAAAATAAGGCAATGTAAATGTTAAAGCAACCAGAATAAAATAATGAAGAAAGAAATACCCCATCATGGTTTTTTTTAATGTACTCTCTGCCATAGTTATTGCTAAGAATTTGAAACATTATTGCATTCTATAGAATGTATTCCATGATGAGACAGAACAGTTCTTATGGAACTGAATATAAATATTCAGAAATAATTCAACCATCATTTCTTTCTCAGGTATGTTACAATTTATCAGTGCATTTTAATGCAGATAGCTTTGTGTGCATTTTGAAAATCAGGACCATGAAAGGAAAATGTTCTTTCATCTATGCTCTGCAAATTGCAAAAGTTTATTTCAAATCAATGTCAGTTTCAGGTGAGGAATCCCCAGACTTGCTTTGGAACAATTAGTATTTTCTGTTTGGTTGGTGGTTTTTTTTTACTGCATTTCATTAGTGCTTGATTTTTTTTTATGATTTATGTAAATGTTTTATATATTTATTTATTTTTTTCAAAGGCATCCAACTGCTATCCCAAAGTTTCAGAGCTACCAAGAAGCTAGAAGAATTTCTAAGATGAATCAATACTGCCACTTGCATGCTGTTGTTAGTCTGCTAACGAGCCACAGTCCAGCTGCAGGGAAAACCATAACTGGGAGAAGAGTAATAAGAAATAAGGAGAGAAAAGAGAATGAGATGACCCTGTTTTGCAGGAGTGTCAAAATCAATTTCATCGAGGGCCGCATCAGGGTTGTGTTTGACCTTGGGGGACAGGCAGAGTATGTGTGGCCAGGGTGGGCATGTCCAGCTTGATGTCATTCATATTGCAGACACTTGTGGGGGCCCAAGCACTCTGCCAGTGAAAATGGGCTCCTGAGCTCCATTTTCAGCTACAATGGCATCCTGCAACCCACTGTCAGCAAAAACAGAACTTGGAGAGCCATGAGCGGCCCTCATGAGTTCTGTTTTTGGCTGAGATAGAGTCCTGTAACCTTCTGCCAGCAAAAATGGAGTTCTGTTTTCACTGGTAAAGTCACCATGGACTGGTCCTTTGCTGTTTCCAAGGTAGCCCCATGGGCCAGATCTAAGCACACCACAGGCCAGATGTGACCTATTGGCTTTGAGTTTGACAATGATGTCCTTTTGGGTGGTCCAGTCATTATTTTTTCCAGCACAGAGAACTGCCTTAGTCTTTTGTTTTTAAAATATTTTTATTAAACCTCTTCCAATAATTTATAATATATCAATACATTAAACAATATTACAGTATTGTCAACATTCATATATTATTTACAGTGTTACTTTTGTATCTACTGTCTAACCAGGTGTACCAGACCGGATAATACTCAGATTCACCTCTATCTTTTAACTCTAAGGTCAGCCTATCCATCTCTGTGCAGTCCAAGCTGCCTCATAATTTTGATTCAACTTTTTTAATTGTATTGGAGGAATTTCTTACCTAGGAAAAATTATTTATGCAGATCAATCCCCTCTTGAATCCCTGGAGAAATAGATTCATAGCTAGTGTGCTGGACAATATGACAAAGAATTGCTTCCGGTTTGGGCTTCTTTAGCGACAGACCAAAATCATAATCGTCTGTGGTTTTGATCCATGCTCACCGTTGGAGCACCCTGAGCCACCCGGATTCGGGGATGAAGCCATCCCATAGAGGTGGTGAAGAAGGGGAAGCCATCAGCGGGGTTGAGGAGAGCCGCATCTCTCCTCCTCGGCTGACCATCATTCCTTTCCCAAAGGCGGCTGAAGCGATTGTCAGAAATGGCCACCTCAAAGAAGAACCCGACTGGACAAGATTGTGCAGGAGGAAGTTTAAAGGAGAAAGTTTGA
>BHFT01007121.1:0-18788 GCA_004320025.1 Laticauda laticaudata | reverse complement strand
AATGAGACTCGGAGACCAGCGTAACTTCAGCTCTTTTTATTTAGTGCAGAAAGTCTGTCTTAACCAGGAGCCACTAGCTCTTTATATAGAGAAGCTGCTCGCGGCTAGTGTCCAATGACGGCTACTTGTTTTTTCCACCGCTTGAATTGGCCAATAATAGGCTTGCTACTATTGGCCAATCAGCATTGAGAAAAGTAACCAATCAGCGTCGGGTATTCTTGTCCAATAGGAATAGTCTATTTGGAGTATGTTAATATGGAACACATATAACATACCGGTTCTAACTCTTTTGGTCCCCAGATTGCTTTGAAATTTTCTGATCATTGATCCAGACAGAGAGGTTTTTTTTTTTCATACCTGGCTTTTAGCCAGCCCTGGGGAAGAGACTCAGTGGGAACAAAAATGGGTCTAACTTCCCTTTCTTTTGAAAAGTCCATTTGCCTCTACAGCAAAGAGATGTCAGCGAGGAAAACAAATGACATTGGGACATGTACTTACGCATCTGTATCTGACATTGGGATGTGAATACAAAAGGCAGAGGGCTCCTACTGCAATGCATGGCTTGTCTTTTTTTATTCTCCGTCACCATGGTTCCTACAGAATGCCCACATTTCAGCATTTGATTTTTGCAGGCTATAAATTTCTATGCCCATGTTTTTTAAGTTTTTCATTGTATGAGTCTCCTGAAACAGGATTTGTCCCTATTCATTACAAGTTCCAGCACATTTCACAAAAACCAGGTTAGGGAAAGTCTTTAGCAGAGGTAGTATTCAGCAGGTTCTGGCCAGTTCTGGAGAACTGGTCGTAGAAATTTTGAGAACTGGCAAATACCACCTCTGACTGGAGATTTTACAGTATCCTTCCCCTGCCACACCCACCAAGCCATGCCCACAGAAATGGTAGTAAAATTTTTTGAATCCCACCACTGGTCTGTAGTACAGTATTTAATAACAATACAATGAATTGGGTACCATTAGTGGAGAAAATTTCCCATCTTTTCCCTTTGGAAGAACCCCAAAACAATTCTGGCTGTTCAGTTTTACACATACTCCTTAAATATCCAGGAATAAACCTATTACTAGAAAATATACAAACCACAAAAGTGCCTTAAATAGAGTCATTTTTATTTTTGTATTTAAAAAGCAAAAAAACTTTTTTTAAAAAAATTAAAAAGCAAATAAAAGCCATTTTTATTTTTGTATTTAAATACAAAAAATATATACGTATTTTTCATTGTACTTAAAAGAAGTTTAGAAAAAAGAAGGGAAAAAGGTCTTCAATTTGAATCCAGCCTTTCACAAAGTGTCAGACAGAACGTTCAGTGAGGCAATTGTAAAAACAGTGAATGAAGGATTTACAGGGAGTGTGCTCCTCACAGTCCTTTCCTTGAATTTGATGCAAAGGTATGCTGTATGCAAAGCAACAGGATGGTTTCAGAAGCCTGCATGAAGCCTGAAGGGTTTTTTTGTTTTTGTTTTTTTATCCTATAGCATTTGCCTTTCAAAAGAAAAGTCAGGGGCATGAAGCTTCTGTGCAAAGCTCTGACTTTTCTACTTTATAGAAAAAAGTATGACCAGCACCACCATTAGCTTTTTTTCATGGGAGGACCACACAAATTCATGTTATCATTATGGGGGTTGCTGCATGGGAGAGTTTGAGAAGCCCTGCCTTTAGTAGTGGTAGAAATTGTTAGTACTTCTAACAGAGTACTGTGGTGGCAGAGTGGTAAAAGGGAAGTATTACCTGCTATCACTGCCCACTGCCAGGAATTCAATCCTGATTGACTCACGATTGACTCAGCCTTCCATCCTTCCGAGGTCAGTAAAATGAAGACCCAGATTGTTGGAGGCAATATGCTTACTCTGTAAACTACTTAGAGAGGGCTTTAAAGTACTGTAAAGCAGTATATAAGTCTAAGTGCTATTGTTACTGTTAGTGCTAGTAATAAAAACATTTCCTAATATCGATCCAACTATAATATAAATATAAATGGAATAATGACAGAGGAAGTTCTTTGAGCTTTAAAACCAAGTTAATTGTATTTTAGCTCTGAACAATCCTTTTTTAAGACTTGAGCCTCGTGTACACATTATGCAAAATTATACACCTCACTACAGACTTCCCCTTCAGAAATTACAATGTCAGTTAAGAAACACCCCTCTGTGTGTTTAAAGTGACTGTGTATTGCAGAGGCCTTCCTGTGTATTCCAATTGACTGGCAGCCCTTGCAAGACAAATCTGGAGATCACACAGAAACCAACATGGGTACAAAGACACCCATGTTGCTTGTCTTTCGGTTATATCAACCGAAAGACAAGCAACTGTCTAGGCAAATGTTTTTTTTTAACCTCAGTTGACTGAGGAATTCTCGGAGTTGAGGGACCACACATCTTAAAGTTCCTGAGGTTGAGAAACATTGGCCTAGTCAGTTGCTTGTCTTTCAGTTGCAACCTCAACAGGTTCTTAATCTCATCAGTGCAAGTTCTGGAAAGAAGGACTTTTCTAATGAGTTCTACTCCCTTGAGTAACTCCTAAAAAGGGCTTTGCTTGACTGAAATCTGGAATCTGGCTGCATGTTAAGTCTATGGGACTCTTTCTAGGTGTGTCTTGATGACCTTTTAATGTTCTTTAAGACACATTTGATTTTACTTTTTTAGTAAAAAAGTGTGTGGTGGAAGGCAAGGGCTAACTCAAGTGCAAATGTGGCACAAAGACAAGTACAGGGCCACTTCACTCTTACACTAAAGCTCCAGTGTTCAGGGCGGAGTGGGGCGGGGCCAGCCAGGAGTGGGATTTGGGGGCTCGCCGAGCCCCGTAGAGTCTTACTAGATCGCCCGAGCCCCTGCAAGCCCCCAGCAGCCCACCCCTGCTAAGGGCCTCTTGTAGTCAAAGAGAATTTAAAAATATCTAGATAAATAAAGCAGTCACTTAGCTCTCTTAGATGATTTAAGTTTTCTTTGCTCAAACCTTTCTTATTCATATATTTCTGGGATTTTGAACCTCCAAAAGGCTTATATAAATATAGATCTTATATAAATACAAATGCCCTGGACAGAAAAGACATTGGAATTGCAGAAAGGAAGGAAAGCTTTAAATCTCCTCTACTCATAATGCTGCAAATCATAGTTTAAAAACCGGTTAAGAAGGCTTAGTATTACTTAAAAAAGAAAGCCACTTGATGTTAATATAAGTAATGTGACTTATAGGTAGGATCTTAATCTTTATTATCAAAATAATAAACTATTGTGCTTCATGTTGAAGAATGGCAGATTTATTATAGCATTAAGTTTTGAAGACTTTTGTTGTAGAGTCACTTTTTCAGTGTAATTTTCCAATTAGCTCTTTTATGCTCTGGCTTAAGGAGGTTATTTCCAGCTTATCTGGGCAACTGTCAAAAAACTTACCAAGGCTTCAGTAGTTTTCAAGATAAAGGCAATTATTTTTAAAAGGTAGGAAATCATCTCAATGCAATCTACCAACAATGTTCCATAGGGACTTTCATATCTGCCATGTTATGGGGATTATACTCTTTCTCCTACTGCTTACATCCACTCATTCACTATCTTTTAGCTGTTATCATAAATGGCTTGTCAGACATCATGCTGGGAAATGCTAGAGAAAATAGGATAGAGATGAGAAATTAGATTACAGGGCCTATGGGTTGATGAAAAAGGCAGCAGAAAGGAAAGAGAAAGCAAGGCGATATCCGTAATAGCTGTTGGCTGAGTCGTTTCATGTTCTTATAATCATTTTTCTTCCATTCTGCATCTTTGGGCTATGACATCCTAAAGTGGCCCCTTTTTGATCTCGTCAGCAGCTGCCAAATAACCTTTTGTGAGGACACCCACAATTGGCTCTGCTTGTTGCTTTTTCTGTTTGGAACAAAAGTGTATCCTGTTCTCATCAAGAGGGAATTAATTCTAACCAGCACATGATATAACAGCACAAGTCCAATATTTTAGGGGGAAAAGACTCAAAAATGCATTTATTTTATCCAGCAAAATAACCTATCTGAAGAAGCAATGAAAGTTTTTTTTTAAAGTGCTCATTGTTTCAACCTTTTGAGGAAAACTTGACCTCTTTAGTTTTGCTGATTTATAACAAACCATGTCTGCTACCACAGTTTATTTCACTTCCTGTCATTATTCTATGGTTTCGGTTTCCATTGCATAGATCTGTCTAGCCAGTTGCTCTCATACAGTATGTCTGTACTACAACTAGCATTTCACCTTTGTTTTTGTGATTGCCAGGGCCTGTGATCTGCCCTTATGGTAGAATTTTTTTTCTGTGATTTCACAAATGTCAGCCTTAAAACAGGATTATCAGCAGCATCAACTCTTGAGGGTTTTTTTAAAAAAATGCTCATAAGGATGAAGGAAAGGAAAATGTATCTTTGCTATGTTTTTAACTTTCATTTACTGAGTCTTTTGTTTCCAGATTTTGTACACAGGTTGTGATTGTCTTGGGTGAGTCCTTGAATTTCAAGAGCCTGCACCTAAAAAATGGAGATAAAATCAGTGTGTTTTGTTTTAGGCTTCCACTAAAAACACTGAAGACAGTGACAGGCTTTAATCTATTGTGACACTTTCATATGAGTGAAACTATGCTACTGTCTAACTGATTTTATAATCCAAATAATCTGTTTTTATCTATCAATAACATCCAAAACAGGGGTATCAAACTTGTGTCATCATGGTGGCATCATGTGACGTATTGTGACTTTTCCTCCCTTCGCTAAACTGGACATGGACATGGCCAGCCTGTGACACATTCGGCCCACAGGCCATGAGTTTGACAATCCTGATCCAAGAGAAGCTACTAACTTGTGTCCAAAACTACTCATATCAGTTTGAGATACGTGGTGTTTTGTCAACAGAGAAAATTGGCTTTGTAGGAAAGCCAAACAGAGAGTCTTTCCCTACTGACAAGTTGTGCCAACTACCCTTTCAACTATACCATTTTGCTATCTCTATTGCTGATTCCTAATTTTTATGCACCTTGATGCTTCCTTTGGATAGTGTCACCTTAGGAGGAGAAATGCTACTTTAATGTCATTGGAGCTCAGAATGACCTGGCTGCCTGATCAAGGTTCGGGGATGAAATGAAGATATTGTCATGGGGCACAAAAGAAAAAGGACATATTTGGCCATGTTTAGATAGAAGTGAAGAAAAGGCTTTGAGCATGCTTAACTCTGGCCATGTGTAGAAGAACCCTACAAAGGGGTAGATGAATAAAATTCACTAAATATTTTATATATTTTACATTTATATTTATAAAGTGGGTCTCTATTGTATGAGTTCAGGCCACATTGAAGAAATTATGGAAAAAAGTTGGTGGTTTCATGTGACAATATCATAGAATTTGCTCAATATTAATATTTTTATCACTCACTCTGCAAATGGCCTTAAGCAAAGTTCTATTTTTTAGCCTTTGCGTGTCAAATATCAGCAGCAGTGGAATTGGGTAATTTGGATATAATGGCCCTTTGGGAATGAATCATGTGTAGTGCATCACTTATTTTAAAACATGTTAGATTCATTCATGTTTCATTCAAGGATCCAATCGTTGTTTTTTTTCCTTGCACAGGGTCTGATTCCTATAGAACAAGTTTATAGGAAAGAATCGCAGGATTATGATGGGCAGAACTAAAGCAGGTGGTAAGTGGGGTCAGAAATAAAACTGAATGGAATCACCTATTTTTTCTAACAATTTTTTATTATTTCTGACACCCTGTTTTTTTGTCTCTTGTTCTCTTTCTGATCCTTTTTTCAATGTAACATAAGGCTTTAGATTGCCTGCTTCTGAGCTTCAGATTACCAACTTTTGGAATTTCTTCTGTTCATTTTGCTGAGAAGATCCTGGTCTTCCATCCAGAGTTTATTTTTCCTAATGATACCAGACAATCATTATTTTGGTATGGGAAAAACAAAATACATGGCAGTTTCAAAGGCACTGTATTAGGAATGCACTATTGTTAGTATGGCAGAAAATTAGAGAACAGCACTATTTGAGGACACCAATCTGGCTCTCAACAATGGAAGTGTTGCTTCACCCAAATGTTCTTGATATAGAAAATATTGTTATATACAAAGATATAAGAAGGGGGAACTTAAAAATAAACAAGAACTGAGTGATCAAGAGATTTGACACAGTATTCACAATTACAGGTACATTCTAGATATGAGAAAGATGCAGAACTATATGGTTTTTATACAGAATTAACAGTATTAGATCAAATATTAAGAGGAGTAGAAGAAAAACTGGTTAAAAATGTATAGTTATTTACTACCCATTAAACGGGAAGAGAAACTAGTAAAGGAAACAATGATCGCATGGGCAAAAAAAAATTGTTGCACAACTGAACTAGATAAAATGGAAAAAATTGTGGGATAGAAATTACAAATTAATGATGTCAACTGCATAAAAATAAAATTTATACAAGATGTTTTTTAGATGGCATTTTGCGCCAGCGCCTCTGGCAAGGATGTTTAAAGATAAATCGGCTAAATGTTGGAAGTGCCACCAGACCTGTTGGACCTATTCAAAAGTGAAAAAATATTGGACCAAAATACATACATGGTTGGAAAAAATGATAAAACAACATTTTGATTTAAATCCAGAAGTACTTTTACTGGGGATCCTAGCTGAAGATTATAGTAAGAAAATGAATATTTAGTAACTTATTCATATATTGACTGCTGCCAGAATTGTATTTGCACAAATTGGAAGAGTGAAGAGATACTTACAGATGAAAATGTGATTAGGAAAATACTAGAATGTATGGAAATGAATAGATTAACATTGGCAATTAAGGAGAAAGAGCAAACTGAATATTACATGGTATAGGGTTTATTCTATTAATGGTTAAATAATAAAAATGGAAGTTAGAAATAGGGAAACAAAATAAAGATGTGTTAAAAGAGATAAGTTAATATGATGACTAACATGTTGAATACTATTACATTAAGTTTGTATAGTCAATTAGTATAATTAATAGGTGGACATTACTATGTTAAATATTGCAGAATTAATATGTAATGAAGGATGTTGTAACTTTGATTATTGTTTAACAAAGATGTTTCTAGCCAGACAACACACTGTTTGACTGAAGATGGAATGATTTTATTAAAAATAAAATAAAAATTTGATAAAAAAAAGGATTTATTCAAAAAAACCATGGTAGCATTTTTGACATGATAAAAATATATTTCTAATTTTGTATAATAAAGAATACATTTTTCAAAAAAAAAGGACAATCATTATTTATACAACTGAGATAATGCATGACAGGTGTTTTGAAGACTTGAAATCGCTATCTAAATGTTAATGAAATGTTAACTACTATTACAATTGTGAATTAACAATAACATTACATTTCTTGTACTTCTATTACACATAAATCTTTGCCTTATTAACTATGTTCATCCTTTACATGTTTCTCCCATGTATTAGCTACTGTAATGTCAGTCTTGGTGCCACGTTTGAATACCCAACAAGCATCTTGTTGCTAGATTACTTTCTGCACTTAAAACATCATTGTGGTCACTGGACAGCCTGTTCCATGCTCAATCAAAATCAATCCTTGGCTGTATTTTGATCCATCATACTTTGCTGCAAGATTTTCTGTACTTGAAGTGGCTAGAAATTTAGATCTAGATTCTGTTTCCCCCACTCAGCTGGCAGCAATTTGGCAAAGGAGCTAAAATTGCTAATATGATATTAATATTAAAATGAGTTTCAATAAGAACAAAAATAGACTGAGAGCCCTTAAGGAGATTTAGATTGGCAGAAGTTAAAATTTAATATCATTGAGTGTTTTGTCCACATTTCCATCTCATAATAAAGCTAACTTTCTCCTTCTGTGGAGTAAAAGTGCCTTTGAGCTATATATTTAAGTGATGCTCCATCAACAGAAGAATTTGGGTTAGGATGTCATAATTACCTTGGCTTCCAGTATATTGTTACAGATACCAATAAGCTGAGTTATATATACCATGCACGGATGACTCTTACCAACTAATCCAAATAGAAAAAGCAGGAGCTCTTGATCAGATCCCTATTAAGTCAGAGGTGAGCATTGCTGATACTTCAAGGATAGTTCCCTGGTCTGATGATTGCGTGGCTCATAAGATGTAGTGAAGAATTTTCTACACAGTTTTATTAGGTACATTTCATGAATTCTTGGGGCAGTTTTTCCCATTCAGGACCAAATAACAGTGAAGGCAGGATTTTTCATTTTCCTTGTCACTTTCAACAACCAACATTTAAATAAATCTCAGATATCTTAACAGATGTGAAGGTATACATCTAATTGTATTAAATTAAAATGAATCATTCACATTTTGGGGAGGTAAAATGTGTGTGAATATAATAAATATACCTCACTTCTGTCCGGTGAATTGATTCAAGTGCATCTATGGAGATTCTCAGTCATCCAGGTCATGGCTGTCCCTGTTGGAAGTCAAAACCCACCCCTCTCCTAGGAAAATAAAATATTTTAGAATATACTAAAAAGGCAGAATATTTCCCCTAAAAAGAGAAGTAGAAACTCACCTCAGAAACTCACCCCAGAAGCAGAAGCTCACTTCCACCTTTGTTAATGGGCACCCCATTAAGGCCTGGGCTAGAGTATTCTACATAACAAAGACCTCTACCCATCTCACCACCTGGCCTGGGAAGATTGCATCAGACAGCACTCAAAAGAAGCCATGTGATCCAGACAAAGCCTACAAAGTTAAGACCCCTGTCCCTAGGAGTTTGACAGCCAATGGAATAAATTTCTTACACAGGAACAGGAAACTCTAAGGTGGGACTCAACAGAGGATATATAACTAAGGGTCTCTCAACATCTTGGCCCTTCTTTTACTTCACCCAACATCCTGAAGCATGTGATCGTTCTTTTCACTTTGGAGCTCCAAGGTATGTGACCCTATCCATCATTAAACCATATTTCCAGACAACCTCCATGTCTCCAGTGTCTTTTTCCCCACTTGGAACTGAACCCAGAAGAATATTTCTTCCAACATCCTAAAGGTGCTTTTTCAAGATGCAATTGGATTTTCTGGTTTTTCTTCTCATCCAAGAAGATTGAAAAAGCTTCTTGGATGAGTTGAAAAAGCTTCTTGGTTGAGAAGCTAAAAATCTTCAAAGAAAAATAGAAAGCCCAGTTGCATCTTGAAAAACCACCTTTAGGATTCAGATACATGAGACATGAACAGATTGGAATGGCTTATTGATATTTTGATTTTCAGAGACAAGAAAATTGAATATGCATTCTATCTGAAAGTGTAACACATTCCAGTTTTGTGCTCAATCAGGAAAACAGGAAAGGGTCAAGATTTTAGTTGCTGGAGGCCACATTCAAAAAGTGAGCTGGAATAGACTGACACACAAATAGGTGTTATCAGGATGGCAATCCTGGAATCTGGGTGAGGTTAGGATTGTCTTTGTTTTGGATTACATGAAGCATTTTGACTTTCTCTACCTCAAAGTGTTGGGAAACGGTACTGTCAATCTATACAAATTAGGGCCAAAAAGACCTTGGAAAATAATCTACCGTTGCGGTAATGATTGTTTCTTCAGATAACAATCCATACAAGGCATTGAAAGATTCAATCAGATCTAAAATAATCCTCTAATGAGGCAGTGCACAAGTCGAAGCATTAATGAAAGAAAAAGAAAGGAATGAAAACAAAAGAAAAACTCTTCTCCATTTCCAATCATTGTGTATTTCTATAGGACTGATCTTCCTTTTTTCCCCCTCTCTGATGTTATTACACCTTATCTTAAATCTTATGTATTTCTCAAAATGCTGCAAAAAATCAAGGTTTGAACCAAACATGCTTACTGTTCAACAAGCTGTTTCCACAATGCATTGTGTTTGTTTTGTTTTTGCAGCTTACATAGTTGTGAATGTCTAAAGCCAGACACAGATATTTATTCCCTTTTTATGATAGTTTCATGATTTCAGTCTTAGAGCTATGCTATTCAGGAAATTAAGATTATTTCCAGCCACATCTACCACTAAGATTTTTTAATGTTCCTTGAATTATGAATTAATGAATCAAACAGATTATTTATCAAAAATTTTAGACCTCTACAACTTCCTCTCATTTGAAAGCTTCACTTATTTTATATATTTGCTCACTGGAAAGACTACAGATATTACCCAATGAAAGTGCTATACCTGAGCGCAAAAAAATCCAATTGGTTTAATTGGCTGCTTTTCTTTTAGTTATTTTCAGCTTTCGAGAACCATTGCAAATAAACAGTGATAATAAGAAAAAGGGCAACTGGGAAAACTTTTTTTTTAATGTAATGTTTGTGCTAGTTGAAAAGGGATTCAGAATAAATATATTTTGCTTGAAAATTTCAGCAGAAACAAGCACAAACACACAAAGAGCTCTGCCTGACAAACTTCTAAGGCAGGGTTTCTGTTCCATATTAACATACTTCAAATAGGCTATTCCTATTGGACAACAAATACCTGACGCTGATTGACTACTTTTCTCGACACTGATTGGCCAATCATAGCAGAGCTATGATTGGCCAATTCAAACGGTGGGAAAAACAAGTAGCCGTCATTGGACACTAGCCACAAACAGCTCTCTATAAAAAGAGCTGCCGCAGCTCCTGGTTAGAACGGACTTTCGGAACTAAATACAAGAGCTGAAGTTACGCTGATTTCTGAGTCTCATTCCCGTGAACCGAACACTGGCGACGAGGATAGGATACTGAGAAGGAGGTCAGTCGGGCATGTGGCATCAAGAACCGAGCAGACGAAATGGCCAGAACCAACTCGCCACCCACACCCTTCAACCCAGCAGCAGAGGACTGGGAATCCTATATCGATAGATTCCTCATGTTCTTGGAGAGTAAAACAACTGCAGAATCTCAGACAATCCGGAAAATAAGCTCTTGATTCCTACACACTTGTGGCCCACATGTCAAATGGCACAAGGCACTATGCCAAGACTAAGACTATGTGAAAGCAAGATGGCCTAGGACCCCACATCGAGAGAAGCTACTGAAGGCTCACTATGCACCAACCACATTCCAAAAAAACCCTAAATAAATCCGCATTTCCTTTAAACAAAAAAAACACCAAAATATCCAGCCTCATGACGGAGACACGAGTTTACAAGTGGGACCAGAGGAAAGGTGGAGCACTCGCAGATTTTGTAGCAGCTCTCAGGACAATCGAGAGCTTCAAATTTCCTTAAACACGACGAACATAGGATTCGCGTTGGATCCTCAGACTAAAAGAAAACTTACCCTACCAAAGCCATGCTAAACCCGGCCAAAGAGTTACCATTACCGGGCATTTGCAGAAGCCACAGCACAAAGCAACAAAAAGTCAGAGGCTTAAGATGCAGCAGATGAATTGCCAACTCGCCAAAGACACTGACCAAGACGAGTTCAGACACCAGAAGAAGGTAGAAAGCACACAAAAAACCGCTGTTAACATTATACAGTGGATCGCCGGAATCAACTAGGACGACGAATGAAGAAATCCAACAGACTCCAGCTGAGCGGGGGTGAGCGGCGAATTAAAAAATGTCTATCGGTGTTTCAGTGTCTGGTGCGGGAGAGACCATCCCCTCCTGAGTGCCGGTTCTTAATGCCGTTGCTGTACTGCGAAATGGCTAGGCCACATCGCAACGGAGATGCCCCAATACTGAAAAAGCTACGCCCCAGACTAGGGAAACACACCACCAAGAAAAAAAAAAGAAACGTTGGAGCCGCAAGAATCACGTAGGCCAAACAGTAGCAAGCTCAAAAACTCATCAAACCACCACCATCGCTATTTAAGCAAACAAATGCGGAAAATACATGTGGCAGTCCGATCAAGGCAAGATGTAAGTATTGAGGTCGATTTCCGATCGTACTATATCGATGTAATCAGGGATACCATTCCAAAGACTGGTACCGCACATGGCAGAGCTAACTTAGAACATCATCGATAATTTTAAAAGACTACCAAGAACTTCAAGAACACCAAAAGATATACCGTCAACCCATCCTAGTCCGACCACCAAGCCTGCTGGACTCGAATGTTCACCTCTAGGTAATTGGAGTATCGGGCATAAACGCATCCACATGCAGGAATTGAAGAACCTTTGATGAGAGATTACCAGACGATCTTTGATGATTTAGCAAGTACTGAGGTCCCCATTTCATTCCAATTCTGGACCCAACCATACTCCAATAGAACTAAAGGCAAGGCGAGTTCCCATTCACAAACTAAAACCCAAAATGATGAAGAATTAAAAAAACTAATAAACAAGCTTCTGAAACAAATTGACAGCCCGCCAAACGAAACCCCAGTAGTGACGCCAGTTAAGCCAATGCGCCATGAGAATTATGTGGGACTAACAAGTTACCCTAAACAATGCACTACAACAAATGCATATCCTGTTCCGTAGTACAACATCTATACACTCCCTGGGAGGGGCAATTCTTCGGCAAAGCTTCACCTTGCCCAACTTACCAACAATTTGCCGTAGACCCTGAACAAAGCAGAGCACAAACCATACGACTCATTAGGGAGCATTCAAATGTACAGATTGACAATTCAGAGTCAGCGCCATAGCCCCTGGGTATTTCAAAGCCTACCCCCAGTCCTAATGAGCCTATTACAAGATAAAAGGAGTAGTCCCATATTTGACGATGTCTCGTCTCAGCAAATGATGAAGATAATTAGAAGCCCACTCAGAGATGTTTGAAAAGGTTCCAAAAAAGCGGAACTCAAGGTGAAAAAAGAAAAATGTACTTAGCCACATCAAAAGTTTTTTCCGGGTAAATAATTCCTTGGGGGTTTACGGGATTATCGATAAGGTTCATCACCCCCCTCCCACAGACAAAGGTCATAAGCATCAAATGAAACCTAGACCTAAAAGTTAAGTGAATTACAAGCATTTATGGCACTATAACTTTTACCACATTTTCCACAGAAGCAACACGCGGAACCTCTACATAGACCTTTCCTCGACAAATCAGCCATCTGAACCTGCGGATATAGAAGAGACAGCATTCCAGCAGATAAAGGACCTCACACCTCCGACGCGTATTGATGCAATACAGAGACATTACCGCTCACAGTTACCTGCACGCATCACCATTTGGCATTGAGCGTTGTGAGTCCATTCCCTGTGATGGAAGAGAAGCACCCATTGCCTTCTACTCAATAGACCTCTCGAAAATGAATCGGAACTAAGCCAGTTGACAGAAGAGCATGGCGGCTATATCCAGCGTAATAACTTCCACAGCTATCTTTATGTTAGACTTTTACCCTTTGACATCATATATGCCTTTAGGCATACTCACTCGGAAACAGAACACCCAAATACTGTCCCGAGAATGACAAGTGTCGAATTTCTTGACGCGAACAAACTAATTAACTAACCATCGACCCGTAAAGACATTCTCATAGCCGATGCTTGAGCTCCTCATTCCAGACAGGACGACCCGCCACAACCACTTCCACCCTACAATCGAACTTTGACAAACCTCACAATATACGCGCCACATTGCCAGATGACAGCAAAAGACAAGTACATGTGTTACAATGTTAAACTGGGTAGGAAAGGGTGGCCAGAAAATGAGAGAGATTATTTTCAAACCTTTTAAAATAGGACAAACTGTCTTCATTACTGAAGGGTGTATGCTCTAGATATAGTTCAAATTCCACAAAAATTACAAGACAGATACGTATGTTGCATGAACGGCACCCGGGCACTTCGTGCAATGAAATCCCTGCCAGAAGCTATGTATGGTGGCCGGTGGACAAAAAACAATTGGAATGGTTGAACTGCGGGAATATCAAAACTTCCTGCCCTGCACCCCCTTTCGCACCTGTCATGGGCTGGGAAATTGCCAAGGCCCTGGTCACAATACATATAGATTCGTGGGCAACAAAATGTATACATATCTAAGCGTAGTAGTGCTTATTCCACATTTGTTGGAATAAGCACATGTCTCTACTACCCAGCTGAGGCAGTTATCAAACAGCCCGAAACTATTCCTACACATGGTTACGGACATCCTCATCTCCGATATGGCCCACAATTTACAGCATCTACCCTTCAGAAATCCTAAGAGAACATGGCATTGACATGCACTGACAGCCCTGGCCGACCAGCGACGAACAGTAGGCAAGAAACCCCACCATTGGGGTCGTTTATACCAAGGAAAATTAGAACAATTAAGACACAGGACATGCAAGAAAGAATGAAAAAATTCTCACAAATACAACACATACATCAAACTCCACTACAACTAAAAGCCCAGCAGAATACTGATGGGCAGAAAACTAAGATCACAATTAGATAAGATTACACCGAACACTATGCACCGAAAAACCTACTGACTCTTCGAGCAAGTATCGCAAATTCAAACCAGACAAATTGTATATGCAAAAAACCCCACCAGCCACCCATTTTGGGTGCTGCAATAATTACACAAATAACTGACCACGGTCTATAGACTGCAGGACAGATTAGACAGACAACATGGTGAAGACACATAGACCATTACATCACCCAAAACTCTAAATGCACACAACACACCCAGACACGATGAGCCAACACACACCAACACCAACAACACACAACCTATCACACAAAACATCAAAGACCAACCAAGAGGGGGGAGACCCTCAGTAACAAATAAAGGGGGGGGGGAGATCCTCCAGTAGAAAAAGAAACCCCCCGGTAGAAAGAAACCGCAGAAAATCTTAAATAATCACAATAAAAAAACATTTCCCCAAAATAACCAAGCAAAAAATATGACCTAACCCGTAGAAGTCTTCAGCGAGAGACAAGAAGCAACAAGTAGACCTGAGCTGGTCGGAAAGGAGCAGCAGGCGCTACCACGCACCCGAGTAGACCGGGCGGGAGTGGATGGCTGACTCTACACCTTCAGGAGTTCGACAGAGAAGACAGAGAGAAAAAGCGATCCCGTTCGAACCCGTTGAAGACGACGACACAAACTAAACTGTACAGGTCAACTAGGAGCAATTTAGACACCCTGCCAACTTACGTGACTACATAACGGTCAGGATCATTACCAAAGAGGGATGGGTGTTCCATATTAACATACTTCAAATAGGCTATTCCTATTGGACCACAAATACCCGATGCTGATTGGCTCTCTTTCTCGACGCTGATTGGCTAATCATAGCAGAGCTATGATTGCGCCAATTAAGTGCGGGAAAAAACATAAATGTAGCGTCATTGACACTAGCACAACAGCTCTCTAGCCGTGGCTCCTGGTTAGAACAGACTTTTGGAACTAAATAAAAGAGCTGAAGTTACGCTGATCTCTGTGTCTCATTCCCACGAACAGAACAGTTTCCCAAACTTGGCAACTTTAAGATGTATGGCTTTCAGCTCCCAGAATTCTCCAGACCACCACGGGAATGCAACAATTGCAGCCCAATCCAACGCAAAAGTGAAAACATGGGATTTATATCTTCAACTGAGTCTAGAATTGAAGCTTTGTGGACTGGGAAATAGCACTTCTATAATATATTTCCAAACCTTGATTTTATTTTACCTTCAACTGTAGGTAAACCCAGTGACTGTGAAAGAAGTAAACCTCAATTTCTCTATAGAAATTCAGGACATTGTTTAAGATGTCCCCCCCCAACCCCCAATAAGTTTCTATATATCCCCAGGAAGCCTATTTACATAAAAAAGCAAGACTGAAACAACCCATAGCTGCTTTGTCAGACTGAAGATACATACATCCATTTCCTGGGAAGGAAATCTCAGATTTCCAACTACATTTTACCTCGCTAAATAAAATCTTTGTTCAAGCATATTTGGGGAATTCCAAAGTTGGTATTTAGGTGGCTTTGATTTTTGTATTTCATGTTTTCAGGGATAGGAGAAAGAAATTGGGACCATGCTCACCCTTTGTTTCCAATGTTCACATTAAGGTCTGTATTCAGCCTTTGCAACTACAAGCCGACCCTCAATTCAGGATCTTTTCCCTTTGCATCACTTCCTATTATTTGGAGTGAGTCTGTGAACATGCAGTTGGCAGCCTTTACTGATCCATTCAGTTAAATATTCCAGGATATGGAATGAATGAGTGGTAATGCTGACACTTTTTCATTTGTAAAAAAAAAACTCCAAACACAAAAACCAGTGATTGCTTCATGAGAGGAAAAGATCAAGTCTTAACTTTACAATATATATGGAGTCAGTTTCCTTGTGAGTTATATTTTTTAAGAAGCTCACAAATTAACTGATTGAATGTGATATATCAGATAGGAATGGAATTGGAATGGCAACTTGATTCTCTCCACATGTTTTGAGAATACCTGTGCAAGGAATTGATTATGCTGCCCCAAACTCCAAGTGGACATGACCTCCATATATAGGCTGGGGACATGGGTAAAAGGAGTCTACTTGTATTCTTTGAGCAGAAGCAGAAGTCATCATCAACTGGGAACTTGGCTCTACCAAGAGTTCCAATTATGCAGAAGTTCTGCTTATTTTCAAAAGAACCATGGAAGACTTCCCCACTTATAATGAGAAATTCAAGAACAATGTTGCTAAAAGCATAAGATATATGGGCCCTCCACATTTACTCTTGTTTTATCCAAATTCAGTTTATGCTAGTTTGGAAAATAGCAGCTTTTCACAGAACAAGCAAATATTCAAGAACATCCCTCCTTGCATGTTAAAGATTACTCATTGCAATCAACTATAGAACTCAGGTTTATCTTTAAAAATTACTTGATGATATTTTAGTTCCTCGGCTCTTCTTTCTTTTTCCCCTACCACAGTGATAAATGAAAATCTTATTTTTAATTATTGTGTGGTTCAAAATGTTATATATACATTTAATACATATTGGAAAGGTTTAAGGCAAAAGGCTTAGGCCAGGGACACAACAGTTCATGTTATTTGAGACTGTTGTTTTTGATTGGCTTAAGATTCATCCAAGAACCTGGAGTAGATTCTTAATATTTTTATTTTTTAGAAAATGAAAACTCTATACTGGTGTCTTCCAAAAAACATATTTTTTTTGGTTGTAATGATCATCAGGGTATTTATTAAATAATAATACAGTACAATTATTATTTCCTTGGGAACAGAGAAATTGTCTTGGGCTCTGATTTCCAGTTCATGTATCTTGGCTATTTATTTCCTTCAGAAAAGAAATGGCCAGCTTAAAGTATATTTTTCCCAAAAACACGAATAATACCATATGTAGTTTGGCCCTTACACGGTCTTTCTTGTGCCAAGATCGCTGTCAAATGGCAGAACAGAACACCCACCCCAACTCCCAAAGCAGCATACAAAGGAATCATCAGCTATTAGCTGAGCAAAAAGCTAAGAAGAAGTCATGTCCTAGTTGGATACCCGTAATGAGACCAATGAATTCCACTCTAATTCCAAGAATGATTTTACAGTACAGTGTATTCTTGGTTTGAATTCAGGCACTCCCTTTCCAAACATTGGTAACAATGGTCTATTGGGGACTGGGTCAGTTGTGTTTTTTTTTTTCTTCTGGGATTTAGGATTTAATATTCTGTGCTAATGTTAATGCTGCTATTGTCCAACATCATAGGTGAACTTCTGTAGTGGACTTAACAGTCTTTCAATTAGTTCCTGATCTGTTTCCTGCCTGGTTTTGACTTAAACAAGTTATTGATGTCATGGTTGTCAATGTGGTTATACTATCATTCTCTGGGGGGTGTCTTCCTACTCATCAGTAGGATTTGTCACTCTGGGAACCTAAAGTTGTTAACAATAGGACAATCTGGAGGTCGGTCCTATCTTCCAAATGTTCAAATAAGCTTCACAGTGGAATATTATCCTCTTCTGCTTTATAAATCATCAGTGTGGTTATAATTAGAGCTAGTAATAAGGGAGGAGATACAGGACTTAAATTTTAAACACCTTAGGTGCTCAGATCAGGCTTGAGCATAATTCATTTTGTATAATTGCCATTTTAGGAAACTGGGATAATTGCAACTACAAAGCAAAAAAAGTGGAGAAGTAATAATCTGTTATTGCTTTTTCTTAATCTCATCTGTGGGAGCTTGCTTATAATTGTAGAAGACCAACTCTGGATTCATATCAAGAAAATGATGCTGCAAAGTATCTCATGTAAAGGCTTGGTGTTGTTTCAAACACTTCTTTTCATCTGCCTAGAGTCCTCTTGGTCAGATGGTCAGAGACAAACTCTATAAAAAACATTCAGACATATGTTTTGGATGCTGATTTTTATCAGACTGAAATATCTCTGGATAGACTTTGCATTTCTTAAAAACAAATAGCCAAACATGATGTCAGAATGTTTACTGATTTTTTCCTGGGAATATATTTTTAGCATCTGGGTTTGATCTTCTAGGTGTATCTAATTGTTCTAAGGCCCCAGCTTCAGAGTTCTCATTTCCTAGGACATAGGAAATGCAGTCATGGCTTTTTAGTTTTCGTTCTACATTACTTTTGCCTCAATTTCCCCCTTTGAATTTTCTCTGGAGCTCAAAGTGAATTATAAATATTGAGGAAGACGCAGAGTTTCCTTCAAATCTTAACGCAATGACTGAATTCCTTCCATGAACTTTTTGCTTTGCTTTGTGAGTTCTGGAGGTAATCCCAATAGTTTAGAGCCAAGAATCAGAGATCTTCACCTATTACCTTTAACGTTTGCATTTAAAGGCCCTGTCACACTGCCCAATGGATGCAAAATGCACACAACGGACGAGCAAAATGTTCCATCCGTTGTTATCCGCTCTCAGAAGGGGCAAAAATTTGCATAACCGGAG
>BHFT01007120.1:0-46404 GCA_004320025.1 Laticauda laticaudata | reverse complement strand
TTGTGGCCAATGACACCGCTTTAACTGTTCCCGCCATTTGGCGGGCTAACCGGATTGGTTCTCTAACAGCCAATCCGTGAATGACCTTTTCGGCCAATCAGAATTGGGAACTTGGAGCCTACCAAGTTTCATACCGAACATTACCGATTGCATTGTCCATTGTTTTAATTCTCCCATTTATGTGAATTTATTATTATGAGTAACAGATAGACCAGAGGGAAGGAAGTAGAGGAAGAAGAAATGCAATTTACTTTGTATTCAGCTTACATTTGGGGCTGCTTTCAAAGGCTTAGCCTCATGGATTTGTAATTTAAAATCCCAGTAAATGACTTCTTATGAAGATAAGCAAGCCACCTCAGCTATCTCAGTGTGCCAGTAGCCAGCAGCAGCAGCTTGACTTAAATGATTATTTTTGGCTGGCAAAGCGAGAATCAGGCTCATTGTTGCCTGAATTTGCACAAAATTATATCCAAATGATCCTTAAACAAAAATCAATCTGTATGGCACATAAGAAAATAAATATCAGCGGAAGTGAACAAAACAAAAGTTTGATACCAGAAATAAAATGGCTGAGCATACTGTTCAACCAAATCAAAATTAATATTTATGTAGTAGCATTGAAGCTGAGCAGAAGGGGGAATTCCACTAGTGACATTTCTTTCAACAATATAATGCTCTGATTAAAACAGAGCAGCAGCAGCACCATAATTTTATTCCCTTTTATGAAACCCTCACAGGATCTTTTCAAAATGCAGGTTTTGTTTGCTTATTTAAAATATGTATATCTCACATTTCAACACACAACTCCTCTGAAAGCCACCGAAGTCCTCCATGGCTGCAAGTATAATAATGTGTTTGGGGTCTGTCCATTAAGCAATGCCATCAATTGGGATCCTAAATATATGATTTCTCTGTTGTGGCACCTGCCCCCAGAATAATATCCGCTCAAAGATCTATGTGCTTCTCACCCGGATGATGGCATCAAGCTTTGAAAATTTGGCTATCTGCCCAGGCCTTTCCATTGTTCTGGGTTTTATTTTGTACAGTGCCTAAAGTCATCTGGAGGCAGGTGTTTTTAAATCTATGCAAATAATTAATTGACATAAGAAGCCCTGGGATTGTTTTCACATGACAATTGTTTAAAATGGGCAGTTAACAGGAAGAAGATGGCCAGTCAGAGCAGCTTTCTGTAAAAACTTTAAGCTGCCTTCTTCCTTCTCTTTTCAGGAATAACAAATGCATTCTGTTCCATATTTGCAAAAATCATTACTAAATGCAAGTTAGTCACTGGTCTTATAGCATATGGTGGAGCACAATTACAGTAATGTGTTCCACACTTTTTTTCTTCAATAATAATGCCAGTGTACAGGATTAAAATAAGAATCTTTTTTGATCTGTCATATTTTTGAAAGCTTTGAGTAATAGAGAACAAAATCGGAGCACCAAATATTGTGGGAGGGGAAGGGAAAACATTTATGTAGGACAACAGCATAATAATTGTTAAATAAGATTAAACTTGCTTTACAGTAATACATAACAATGACAATCTAATCACTGCTTCACTAACCGATTGAATTTTGTCAATTTTTTCCAGCAAATTATAATGAATATAAGGATTGTAGCCAGCTGCGAGAAAGTTGCATCCATATATAAAAGAAATACTGAATACACTTTCTGTCTGTTCTATCACACCTACACTGATGAGAAAATTCATTTTATCCAAAGATTTACTGGCAAGGTAACCAAAATGTTTTGCTATATAAGCAGTCATATATTTTGTTTGAATGCTTGATTTCTCTAGAAGTACTAAAATTGTATTACAAGATTTTCTTACACTATAAATAGGTGGTGTCTGAAGGGTTCTTCACATAATAGACACATGAAAAAGTAACAGTCCTTTCAATGCTGTAACAATATGAATTGAGTCTAATCAGTACACTAAGAATATATTACATTGACTAAATGTAAATATTTTCAAAAAGGCAGACATATTTGCTCATTGTATAACTGTAACTTTGTTGCTTGTATCCTTACAATCTATACCGACTGTTTCCTCATATGATTTGATTGCTTATTGTATCCTATGACTGTCATTAAGTGTTGTATCTTATGATTCTTGACTCTTGATGAACGTTTCTTTTCTTTTATGTACACTGAGAGCATTTGCACCAAGACAAATTCGTGTGTCCCATCACACTTGGCCAATAAAGAATTCTATTCTATTCTAATCTATTCTATTATATTATATTCTATTCTCACTGTAGCAATTGCAGAAGTCATGGCACATGTGAAAAGTTTAACGTATTTATGTCCAACATAGAAAACATTCAGATGCTTGAAATTTTGTCATCTGACAAGTGTATCTGCACATAGAGAGGAAAGAATTATAAGCATGAAGATCTTTAAAAAGTAAAATATTTTCCTGGGACAATTCAATTCCTGATCTAATGCAAGTAAAATAAATACAGTCAATCATTCTGATCCTGATTTGCACTGATTTTCTCTATTTGAGATAACCCACATCTTTTGAGATAAGAAATTTGAAATCAAGTTCGTCTATCTCAGCAACAATCCCTCATGTCTCAAAATAAATAAATTCATCAAGCAGAACTGCTTCCTTAATGGCCCCCAAAGTTCTTCTTTCCTCATTTAAGAACCAAAACCTTTCCTTTTCAGCCAGGTATTTTCAGTCCCAACTACTGTATTTTGAAAGGATTTTAACTATTTGATGAGACTTCTTTTTTTATTGTTAGCTCCCTTAATTATCTTATGGGCAAAAGGTCAAGTTATCAACTGAATAAACTACTACTGCTATAGAGATATTGGTCAAGAAAATTCAGTGTTCTAATTAAGTTTCTGCAGGCCTAAATGTATAATATATAGACTTTTGACTTCATTTAGACATAATTATCCTGGTCAGCAAGAAGCATGTTTTTGCAGATTCTTTTTGATATTTTTGAACTAAGTGTTAAGATTAAGATTGGCTATGAACAAAAATCTCCAATGTCAATAGAAGAGAATATTTATAGCTCAGGAATTAACTGTACTTGGTTACTTGCTTGCAGATGTTTCATTACCTGACTGGTGATATTATCAGTGCTGATGAATATGAGGTTTGCTCCCTGCTTATGTATAGTAGCTTGCCCTCCCAGTTTTAGTAGGAGGGTTCTGGTTTTCTCTGTGGTAGGTCCCTAATAAGGGTATTGTTTTCTGCTCAGGATTGTTCGTCTGGTGATAATCCCTGCTTATCCAGATGTTACTTGCTGAAGAAAAAGTTATTCTATCTTTTTGTTTCCTACTTAGCTTTAAAAAAAAAAAGTCTTGTTTGAATCATATGTAAATGTTAGTGATAGCTGATTTGTCTGAATGCCAGGAATTTCCTAACATTTTTGGATTTAGCTTGATCTTATGTCTTTCTTCTTTAATATATCAATATTTTCTTCTTTAATTTTTAAAGCAAAGCAACAGCAGTACCATACCAAAAAAATTAATGTTTATTCTGTTCAGTGGTGGGATTCACATTTTTTTACTACCAGTTCTGTGGATGTGACTTGATGGGCATGATGTGAATTGGTGGGCATGGCTTAGTTGGCATGGCAGGGAAAGGATATTGTAAAATCTCCATTCCCTCCCCACCCCATTAACCTGCCTTCCAGCTCTGTTCTCCTATGCAGGGCAAAAAAAGAAGACTCAGCCAATCAGCTGGGACTCAGGAGGCAGAGAATAGATGGGGGCGGGGCCAGTCAGACTTGGTATTCTCCGAACTACTCAAAATTTTTGCTACCGGTTCTCCCAAACTGGTCAGAACCTGCTAAATACCACCTCTGATTCTGTTCACATCCGATTGCACTACCATTCTCTCAAAGGATGACCTAACAGGTCACAGAGTTATCTACTTAAAGCATTAAAAAGCCAACAAGCAATAAAGTAATATTACTGCAATAGCTGTCCTTCTGAGAGGTTTTCTGTCTTCAGTGTTAGACCAGCTAAAAATTTAGACAGAATTCATCTTGGGAAAGCAGTAAGGAAGAAGAAAAGATTTCACAATGCTGAGAAAGAGGGAAGCATGAGAAAGATTCTGTTATTCTACTCTGCAATACTCTTCCTGAAGTCTCTACTGTTCAGTTTCTCAATCTTGTCAAGGTCTCACAAATCATTTGTTGTAAAATAGGAGGAGGAAGGATTATTGTCTGTTCATTGCTTTGAATTATTTATAAAAGTAATAAAGGTGGGATATAAATTAAATAATTATTATTATTTTTTAAACCCAGGCTAGTTTACCCAGCCATCCCCTTTCATTTGTAGCAATGGCAAAGATCTTGGTACTTTTTTTTCCCCCAGCCCTCCACTTCTTTAAAAAGGGTGTTTCCACGATGCCATGCTCTTGGGCACCGGAATTCCAAGATGATAGTCAAGGATCAACAGAAGACCTTTCCAGTGGTGGGATTCAAAAAAATTTACTACCAGTACTGTGGGCGTGGCTTGGTGGGCATGGCAGGGGAAGGATACTATAAAATCCCCATTCCCTCCCCATTCCTGAGGGAAGGTTACTGTAAAATGCCATTCCCTCCCCACCCCACTAACCTGCTTTCCAGCTCCATTATCCTGTGCAGGGGAACAAAAGAAGACCCAGCTGATCAACTGGGACTCGGGAGGTGGAGAATAGATGGGGCAGGGCCAGTCAGAGGTGGAATTTGCTGGGTCTCTGAACTACTCAAAATTTCTACTACCAGTTCTCCAGAACTGGTCAGAACCTACTGAATACCACCTCTGGACCTTTCAAAACAAAACAGCAGTATTTCATTATCATGGGAATGCTATCGCCATTAGTGCTTTCTCATTGCTGATGAAGATTTGAGGTTACTGGTGAAGGAAGAGTCAAAATAATGTCATAACCAGGGGTGGGATTCAAATTTTTAACAACCAGTTCTGTAGACATTGCTTAGGTGGTGGACATGGCTTGGTGGTCATGTTATTGGCTGGATGTGGCCAACTCAATATCACTCACATCAAGGCATGCATCTCCTTGCCTGGCCTCTCGTGACTGTGGGGATGCTGCAACAGTCGTAAGTGTGAAAAATGGTCATAAGTCACTTTTTTCAGTGCCATTGTAACTTTGAATGGTCACTCCACACAAGCAAAGTACCAGCAAAGGAGGGGAAAAAAAACTCCAGAGAAGTTCCTGAGACAGGAAGTCTAGTCCTGCCAAGAATGTAATAAGAGTTAACGGAGAGGCAGGTTCTGTAAGCAACACCAGAATGTTTCCTTCCTGCCTTCCTTACAGGATTAGGCCAATAATTTCTTCTTACAACCAGTTCTCCAAACTGTTTAGAATGTTAACAACCGGTTCTAGCGAATATGGGTGAACCTGTAGAATCCCACCCCTGGTGATAACCATGTATTAGGAGAAAAAAGCATGATCAAAGCTGAGAAGTGCTTAATTGGTTTTTCTTTTTTAGTTAAGGAATTAATATTCATTGGACTTTAACAAATAATCATGGATACAAACTAAGCTAACATTAGGTTTCCAATCTTTTATAACAGGATTTTTCAAATCTTGTAATACTACAATTTCCTAAAATTATACATTTCTATGGCTCCCTCCCTAGGCATAAAACTTTAATATTTTAGGATCAAATCTGGGTCAATCGTCGGGTCCAGAGGTTTAGTATTTCAAGCGTTCAGACTGATGCTGGAGCCCATCCTCAGGGAACTTCTCTCTAGCAGAGTGTGTGTGATGACCTGGAGTATACACAAATGTAACAAAATCCAAAATGTAACTAAATGTCCTTTAATGCCTCCAACTTGGCCCCACTGTTCAATAATTCTCAGCTGAAGATAAAACGTATTCAAAAATAGTCTTCAAAAGAAAGCAATACAGTCTGAACTTAATGAGCAGATAGAGGTGAAATAAAAAACTAAAACAAATGACAATGAAGGAAATTCCACAACAGACCTAGATAATTACCAACTGCAAGAAGATAACAAGGCACAGTCTGTTGGAAGGACACCAACCAAGATAACTTCAGCCCAAGATTAAAAAACTCTTTGCTTCTGGCAACACTGTGTTTTAACCGTTTCTCTTATATACTGTTCTCCCAGCTGCAACCAATGAGGAGGATCGTGGCCACTTCCTTTCTCATAAGCCAAGTTGTTGCCTTCTCCAATCCTCCCTGCGTATCCTAGGATGAAGAGAGGATGGGTCTGGTTCTTCCTCTGATTGCCCAGCCAGCCTCTGCCCATCCCCAACTTCCTCCCCAACCTCTGGAGCCACACCTCCACTCCCTATTGACTATTCCTCTTCTCACTCAGTGTCCGACTCTTAACAAGGGCATGATAGTGTGTGCTTTGGGCTATTCTCTGTGTAGTATTTATATGGTGCCCATTATGTGTGGCTTTTTAAGATGTAAAGTGAGGGATTGAGTTGTTGGCTGCTTTTTCTTTGTGCTGCCCAGCATTCACCTCCCAAGTACTTGATAAGTTGGGTATAAATCAGCACTCCTGTTGATTGATGAGGGCCCCATTTCCCATAATCCTAGAACATTATCCCGGGACACATTTAAATACAATTTTGTAAAACCATTTTCTCATAAAAAAAAATAAAGGAAAAAAACATAAAATTCACAACCATATATTTAATTAAAATATCTTGTTTACTTTTCCTAATTTACAAAAGGAGAAATCATTTTAGAAAAAAGCCATCTTTATCACAAAAGTGGGAAAAAAAGAAATCAGAGGATTTGCTTTGCTTCAGCTCAGCTTCTCTTAAACTGCTCCAAAAATATTGCATAACACTGGCGGGCTGGAAATGTTGACTGACATTCTGTCATCTAAAGCCCCTGTCACACTGCACCAACGGGATGGGCAAAGAGGATGTAAAACGGACAAAAAAGCTTGCCATCCGTTGGTTAACGCGATGTATTCACTGCCTCCATTTTGCTTCCTCTCTATCCATCCAGCATCCGTTTATTGACGTTTCATCCGCTCAGAAAGTTTTGAGCTGCTCAAAACTTTTGTGCAGAAAATGTATCCAATTCCTCCATTCTGCATCTGCAACGCATCCACTACGCATCCGTTCTGCATCCGTTACGCATTCCGCTATATTCGCTAGGCATCCGTTCCACATCCACGGCAAATCGCATCCGCTCGGACGCAGGGAGGAAGAGGAAATGGATGCAGAATGGATGCCAGAATGGATGCAGCATGGAAACAAAGTGTTTAAAATGAAAAAACGTTCGCAGAGGGGACCTATCTTGGATATTAAGGATTGTCTACAGGATGCCTAGAGGATGCCTAGAGGATGAAAAGGGACACCTATACTGCCTATAAAAAGGGGCACTCGTCTGCATCTCACTTTCAGACCAGCAGCCCAGCTGTGCAGACGCTCTGCAGCCTTCATCTGACTCTTCCTCTTCTACAGCATCCAGTCATGTCAACCGTGGATCGTAATACAGTCCTTTTGGCAGCCACCATCCTTCTGCAACAGTGCGAAGCCATCTACAGGCTCTGTGAAATCTACTACGGGAAGAAAAGGAGGTGGCCAAGAAGTGTCTGGGTCCAAAGATGGATCGGGAGAAGGCAGAGTACAGACTGTACAACAAGCTGATGGTGGAGCTCAGGAACGAAGACACTCGGGCATTCCAGAACTTCATGACGATGCCTCCAGCATGTTTGACGAAGTTGTGCAGCATGACACCAGCATTGACCAAGGCAAACACCAACTTCGGCGCCAGCCTGGACCCTGGGCCTCAAGGTGGCACTCACTCTGTGCCACCTGGCCTCAGGGACCACCTACAGGAGCATGCAGTACGGCTGGAGGGTGCCACACAACACCATCAGCATTGTGGTCAGAGAAGTGGTGCAGACCATCATCGAAGAATACCTGCAGGAGCTCCTCCAGTGCCCCTCCACTGAAGAAGGGTGGAAGAAAGTTGCAGAGCAGTGGTATCAGAGGTGGAACTTCCCACACACGTTGGAGCCATAGATGGCAAGCACATGGCCTGCAAAGCATCACCCAAGTCGGGCTCACATTATTTCAACTGCAAGGGCTTCTTCAGCATCGTCCTCTCGCCATGGTCCGATGCTGACTACAAGTTCATGTACATCGATGCTTCAGGCAACGGCTCATCTTCAGATGCCCAGGTATGCAATGCCAGTCACCTCAAGGAGGGGCTGGAAGGCAACCGCATCATGGGCTTTCCAGATCCAGACCCGTGCCCAACGACACGCAAGATGTGCCCTACTTCATCGTGGAGGATGACGCCTTCTCCCTCAGAACTTACCTTCATGAGCCCTACACCTCCAGATGCCTCATCCCTTCAACTAACAGGCTGTCCAGGGCAAGGAGGTGGTGGAGAACGCCTTTGGCATCCTGGCCAACAGGTTCCAGGTACTTCTCACCACATGCAGCATCGCCCAGAGACCATGAGGAACATCGTGGAAGCTTGCTTCATCCTGCACAATCTCATGCCACACCGCGCTACCCGTCCTTGCAGAACAGGCTCGTGGACCTCCAGCAAGGCAATGGGGACATGGAGCCTGGGGAATGTAAGCAAGGGCGAAACCTGATCGACACAAAGGATGTGCAAGGCCCAACAGAGCCTCACGTGAAGGGAAGAAGCAGCGCAACCTCCTGAGACACTGGTGCAACTCCCCAGCTGGAGCAGTGGAGTGGCAAGACAGGATGAATAGATGATTAATGATCCTTCCTTCAGCCTGTCTCATCACACGGATGAGATTGGGCCATGTATGTTGGGTGGGCCTACAATGAACAGGGCGTTTAATAAAGAGTTGTGTTGTGTTGACATGTGTGGATGATTATTACATTATTATTGATAATAAAGGGCCATAGGTGTGGCACCAGGGAGGGTGGACTATACAGTCCCACTATGCTTGCACTGGGAGCTTATCTATCTCACTGCTATCCTTACCCATCCACAGCTATTACCCATCCACAGGTATCCCTGCCCATCCCATTGCTATCTTAACCCATCCCACAAGCATGCAAAGGCTTAAACCAATTCTAAAAGTTCCACCAAGACTTTATTAAAAAAAAGAAATGAAGCAAGTGTGTGAATCAAAGATAAACTTTATTGAACAACAAGCTGCTGTAAAACAAAAATGACCCAAGTCAAGTATCCAAATAAAGTCCACAGTAGCCAGCTACCCAGTCCTGGCACTCTTATTGGTCATAGGTGTGGCATCTGGGAGGGTGGACCATACCGTCCCACTATGCTTGCACTGGAGGTTTATCTCCACAGCTATCTCAACCCATCCCAAAGGTATCCCTGCCAACCCACAGGTATCTTAACCCATCCCAAGGGTATCCCTGCCCATCCCACAGCTTTCTAACCATCCTACAGATATCTCAACCCATCCCAAAGGTATCCTGCCCATCCCACAGATATTACCCATCCCAAAGGTATCCCTGCCCATCCCACAGATATTACCATCCAAAGGTATCCCTGCCCATCCCACAGCTATTACCCATCCAAAGGTATCCCTGCCCATCCCACTGCTACCTTAACCCATCCCACAAGCATGCAAAGGCTTAAACCATTTCTAAAAGTTTCCACCAAGACTTTATTTACAAAAATAAAATGAAGCAAGTGTGTGAAGCAAAGATAATCTTTATTAATAACAAGCTGTAAAAGAAAAATGACCCAAGTCAAGTGTCCAAATAAAGTCTACAGGTAGCCACCCAGTCTCTGGCACTTTCTCTGTCACTCAGAGTGTGGCCCAGTCTCAGGGGTGAAGGGTCCAGGTGCTGTGGAGGTGGGTGGTGCTGGAGTGCTGGTCTGTATCGCCATTGGGGTGCCTGGCCCGAGAGGACAACAGGGGACGGTGTGTTGAGGAAGCTCTCAGACAGCTGGCTCAGACCCGTGATGCTGAGAGGTCCTTCCTCCATGCCATGGGGTGTCAGCCCCAGTACTGATGACAGATGTACTGAGGCCGGGCTTGGCTGTGGGGTGGAGGAAGGAGTAGTGTAGTGGGGCTGTCTGGTCTGCAGCTGGGTGAGGACTGGAGTGGGTGGCATCAGTGGTGTGGGTGGCATCTCTGTCATCGGTGGCATCATTGTCGTGGGTGGCATCGGTGGCATCAGTGGAACCGGTGGCAACAGTGTCGTCCATGACTCTGTGCCTGGACTGGGAAGGGCTGCTGCCTGTGCTGCTGGACCTCCTGGTAGCCTAGCCCTGGTAGGTGAGGGGCTGTGGAAAGCCTTGAAATGGAGGGACATCACCTGGGGTGGAGGTGGAGGAAACAAGACCTGGACTGGGTGGGAGCAGTTCCTCTGGATCAAGAGGTTTGGAAGCAGCTCAGTGATCCGGTCCTTCACCCACCTGGTACTGGGGTTCCTCCATGTTCCTGAGGGTCTGGTTGACATAGGTGAGGAAGGCTTGCGGTTGGAGGATGAGGAGTCGGTGTTGACCAGTTGAGAGAGGAGATCTATGCTGTTGTGGATGGTGTCCCTGATCTCCAGCAGACAGTGTGGCTCTGCCCCTCCTGCTGTCTGGCTCTCTGCCTTTCTGTGGAGGTGGAGCTGAGGGGGGTGGATGCGGCTACGACTGTGGTGGACTCGATGTCTCCTTCTCCCACCGCACCAGGGAGTCCTCCACCGCGCTCCACCACGGTACAACAGCTGTCCACGGTTCTCCACCATGGCACGCTCCACAGAAAACCTGCCTGGAGATAGGGACTGACTCTCGGCCGAAGAGTACTGGGTCTCAGCAGGCTGCTGGAGAGAGAGGGTAGACAGAGGGGCTCCTGGTGCTCCTCGGTGGCGGATCTCACCCTCCAGGAAGCTGCACCTGGCCATGACGTAGGTCTCTCTGTCCGTCAGCTTAACTGTGGCCTGGCCAGATTTCTTCAGGTGCAGCTTCCCGTACCAGGTGTGCATATGTTTCTACCACTGAGGAGCACCTCTGAAGCGTAACAATACTCTCCGCCCTCTCTCTCCAAGCAGCCTGCTTCCTTTTGGTGTCCCTGTACAGCCGGTGTCCCTTCCGCCACAGATAGTCATTCTCTCTCAGCCACTCCAGCACCTCATCCTCGTGTTCCTCCTCAATGAAGTATTGCCTCCTCTCCCGTCCGCATACGCCTCTTCCTTCCTTTGGCAGGACCAGATGGGCCCTCATCAGAGGGGCACCCAGGTGGTAGGGGCTGCTCCTCCACACCACCAGCAGCAGTAGCACCAGCAGGATCATCATCATCATCATCATATCACACAGCAGGATCATAATAATAATAATAATCATCAGCCAGCAGCAGCGCAGCAGCAGGATCATCAGCAGCAGCAGCAGCACAGGATCATCAGGACCAGGATCAGCAGCAACAGAGTAAGCACCAGGAGCCCCAGCAGCAGCAGCACAGCAGCACCAGCAGCACAGCAGCACCAGCAGGATGAGCAAGACAGGAGCATGAGCAGTACGAGCAGTATGAGCAAGTCCAGGAGCACGAGCAGGACGAGCAGGACAGCAGGACCAGGAGCAGCTTCAGCAGAGTACACAGCAGCAGAAGCACCACGCCAGGAGCAGCTTCAGCAGAGTACGCAGCAGCAGAAGCACCCGCCAGGAGCAGCTTCAGCAGAGCTCCAGCAAGAAGGCAGCCAGCAGCAGGCCCAGCAGAAGCAGAGTCAGGGACAGGGGGCGGGAGGGTGGCCTGTCCCTCTTGCCAGGATGGCAGCAGGTTGCTGAGACTTTCACTTCTTCCCCATGGTTGTGGGGTTGCTGGCTGGCAGGGAGGATGGCAGGAGGACTGGCAGGCACCAAGGCTGGCAGGAAGCCTGGCAGGAAGCCTGGCAGGAAGCCTGGCAGGAAGCCTGGCAGGAAGCCTGGCAGGAAGGAAGGCAGGCAGGCAAGCACCAAGGCTGGCAGGCAGACTGGCTGGCAGGGAGGCTGGAAGGCAGCCTGGCAGCAAGGCTGGCAGGCAGGCAGAGAGAAAGGCTGGCAGGGGAGCTGGCCAGGAGGCTTGGAGGCAGGCTGGCAGGAAGGCTGGCAGCAAGGCTTGCAGGCAGGCATGCAGGCAGGCAGGCAAGGACTTGATGTATCCTGAAGCAGGTCTTTCCTCCGAATGCTGGCCAAGTGCGAGCTGCTTCCCTTTATATCCGCGTGGCTTGCGCAATGCATCCCCCCGCATGCGCAATTAACGCCAGGCATCCGCTAGGCTTCCGCTGTGCATCCGCTTCATCCGCTGTGCATCCGCTCTGCATCCGCTTCATCCGTTCCCGCGTCGCTTTGCTGAGGCCCCCGGAAGCCCTGCAATGTACCACCGCTTCCATTCGCTAGGCTTCCGTTCCACATCCACTTTCCATCCGCCCTGCGTCCTCCCCCCTCCTGTTATCCGCTCCAGTTATGCAAATTTTTGCCCCTTTTGAGAGCGGATAACAACGGATGGAAACATTTGGCTCGTCCGTTGTGTCCATGTTTTGCTTCCGTTGGGCAGTGTGACAAGGCCTTAATGCAGTAACACTGAGAACATTCAGAGCCCTTGACCCTTCTTCCTTTTCTTGTCATAATTCTCTCTTCAGTAGGACAGCTGAGTCCTTTGGGTAGCTAAAGCTTTGCTTTGAAGCCTTATGTCCTCCAGCCATGACTGTTCTTGCTTGGAAGGGAAAACACAACACTTAGGTTTCTTACAGAGCTCTGGAGGCATCTCCTTGAACGCAAAATAAGGATATGCCTCTTGAGCTCTGTAAGAAACCTAAGTGTTGTGTTTTCCTTGTATCAGGGAATTTTGTATCAGACAGTTAAGCCTGCAAAGGAAGTGGTCTTCTATTCATTGTTTCATGAAAAAAAAAAATCTATGTTAGGGCAACACTGGTTCAGCCTAGTACTCAAAGATTAATAAAAAAGCTTTTGAAAATTTATGATATTTTGTTGATTTATTGTTTAAAAATAAATTTAAAATTAACAACGTGCTGTGAAACAGTCCAAGATAACATTGCTGGCTGTTTTGTTCATGTCTTGAACACTTGACAAAGCTTCTGAAGCAAGGGAGCTCGTAACAAAGGAATGTAACTCTGAAATGCGTCAGTAAAACAAAGTAAGAGCATTCACAAGTATTTGCACTCCAGGAAATTTGCAAATGTGGGAGTACACAGGGAATTTTAGAAGTTAAAGAGAAGAAACATGGAAGACAACCTAGGCATTTCTTCCACTTCATTAAGTTTGAGGGCCAATCTTTCCCATAACCCTCATAGAAGTTCTGAAGTCAAGATGAATCAAACCAAGATTTCATTTATGCAATGGTTCATCTCACCAAAAGTGCTGTTGTAACATTTCACAGCATTGTGTCAAAGGTGCTTTTTCAAAAGGCAATTGGACTGTTTCTTTTTCCCTTGAGGAAAGAAGAAGAAAAAGAGGTTTCACCAAGAAGCTTCAATGGTTCTGGCAGGAGGCTATGGAGGAATTAGTCCTGACAGAATGGGGGGTGCATGGAAGGATTATATTTCTTTGCAATCATTTGGTCGGATGGTTGGAGTTTGTCTCAAAGCACCTTTGAGACAACTATGACCTGGATGACTGAGAATCTCATAGACTTCTACTGTATGTTAGCACAGACAAAGCAGAGCCACAGGAAGGAGCTGGGAGCCAATTGAACTATTCTGGTAGATCTCTGGTTCCCCACCATGGTTTAGAAACCACTTCACCCATCAAACCAATTTCTTATTAGCTGCTTTTAAAACACTTATTGGGGTAGTGAGGTGAGAGATATCAATCACAGTCACTGCAGTCAGATCAGGTCCAAATTAATTAAGACATAAGCAAAATCCAAACAAACCACTTTACGGGTTTAACACAACCATTGAGTAATGACTTCGGTGAATAGAATAGAGCAGATGGCATAGAAACACTCTAAAGAGCATACTACAATTTAGATTGTTTTTAAAAATGCTATAAATCACTGGCATTCACCTGAAAAACAGCTTTAGGTTATCAGTTGGGCTTCCATTCTGCAATTAATGCTATATAAGCTAGTATTAAACTTATAACCATTTGTTCAGTGATCGTTCCAAGTTACAATGCAATTGAAAAGTGATTTACAACTGGTCCTTGCACATACAACTGCGACAGCATCCTGAAAGTCACATGATCAAAATGCTTATTTATTTATTTAGTTCATAAACCACACATCTTGCAGTTCACGATGATTGAGCAGTTGACAACCAGCATGCAGCTCTGGTGGCCTAGAGAGGTGGAGCCTCTCACAATCAGGAGGCTGAGTTCCATCCTAGGTAGAGGCTAACATTTGGAATAGGTTATCCTGCTCAAGCAGGGAGTTGGACTAGATGACCTCCAAGGTCCCTTCCAACTCTGTTATTCTACGTACAATAGTTACAGCATTGCAACCTACCCATTTGCAACCTTCTTGGGAGCAAAGTCAATGGGGAAAATAGGATTCATTTAACTACATCTTTCACTTAACAACTACAGTGATTTACTAAACACCCATAGCAAAACAAGGGAGTAAAATTGGCTACATGACTTATTTAACAACTGTCTGGCTTAGCAATTAAAATCCTGATCCCAGTTGTGGCCATAAGTTGAGGAGTATTTGTACAGGCATTTCAAACAAGGAAGTAATTCTTTTACCTGGGGTCAAGGTGAAAAGACTCTTTTTATAAGTCTGCTTGATCCTCCTGGCAAAAGTCCTGTCAACAACCTCTCCAGTTTTATTGTTGTGCCTCTAGCATCCTCACTGGATACTCAGCAGTTTACAGCTATCCTGCTGTGTTAATTGATAGGGTAACAAGAGTAACCTGTCAGCAGATACAGAGGCTTCTGAACACCCACTGCGCCTGAGGTAGATACCAGATAAAGAAGGTTTGAAGGTAGCCATGGAGAAAGGATAGCTCATCCTTTGGTGCCCTGAATGTTTGCTATAGCATATTACAACACGCCCAATAATAATAAATATGATAACTGGCATTCAAACAGTTGCAATGAGTTAGTTATCATTTGTTAACATCTGGATTACATTTGAGAATTTGTACTTAACTTCAGGAAATAAACATACTTGCAGTTGCAGAATTTTAAAAATGAAAGAAAAATAACTTTTGGGTTTAATTAGATTATATCTAGCAATCTGAATTAAGTTGTATTGTTTAAAAATATTGGAAGAAATTAGAACAGTAGTGAAATAAAAGATACACAGTTAAGGGACGTATTTTTGTTTCTGGCAGCTAAATTAATAACTGCTCATGAGTGGAAGTTTCTTGGTAATTGAAAAGACCACATGGTCTTCTTGGGAAAAAAATGATATAATTCAGATATTAACTTTACAAAAGATTGACCAGTATTTCTATTGAACCTGGGAAAATTTCCTTGGCCCACCTTTCCTTGTCGGGTTTATATCTTCCATAAGGGGACAAATTAATCCTGTGTGGCTTTTCTATTCTAACAATATCCACCTTTGGTCTTGATAAAAATGTGAGCTAGAATTAACAGAGGATTTGGGACCAAGACATTTAAATTGAGAAAGCCAGAATTTCTCATGCATATTATAACACAATTCCCATTCTCACTCCTATCTCCAGCTATCCCTAGGTACTTTTCTTTATGTCTTATAAGTCTCACAGATGAAACTTTTCTCCTTGAGCCAAATTAATGGGTTACCTCAGACTGCAGCAACCTACATTTATATATGCTCTATCATGGAGGTAGAATCAGGATGGGTAATCCTCTATTTAGGACCATTAATTTAAAAACTATCCAAAGTTACAACCACAATGAAAAAAATGAGATTTTTGGGGAATGGCTTTTTTACTTGAATTGTTATTAGAATATTTAGATCTCCATCTAAAAGAATTTGTGCCAATCCTAAAACTGAATATTAAAGAATAAAACATTCTTAAATACCAGAAGATGCCATTGTCACCACTCTGTTTACATTTGGTGTAAACAAAGGAAGCCCAAAGGTCACTTATTAAATTTGGAATCAAAGAAGTACATACAATATTCCAGGACATTTTCTCATAGATCCGTTAGCTACTATATATCTTCAGTATATTATTTTTTTCAGTTATATATACAGAAAAAACATCTTGTAACATGTTCCAATTTTGCTCCTTCTGAGTAAACATTTAAACAGACAATTTAGAAGATAATTATTTATTGGTTTAGGACCATAAATAAAATGAATGAAATAAAATTATGATAATTTCTTAATTCAGCAGGCCAGTATTTCTGAGTTCTATGTCTAGTGCCATGTTCTGTCTTTCCTTTTCCAAGTGCAATTCACATTGTCACCATCACCACTATCTCCAGAAATGCTGTGCCTACTAAGATAGAGCCAGACAAACCATGCAATTTTTAGCAATGCTTTAAAAGCAACAAATCATTATAGAAGTTGGCTTGATCAGTACTGTTTTGGAGGCACAGAGCCAATATGAGTGGAACATTGGAACAAAATACTCACCTCTTTTAGTTGTGTATTAATCAAAATGCATTTAATTAAGCCAGGTCATTATGAGATTTAAAATAATAGTAATAAATATTCTTATTGATCAGAACAATGAGAACAGGAGTGGTTTTAAGGTTCTGCACACTGGGATCCAGGCCAATCTATCTCATGATCTGGTCTTAGCATTCCTTTTGGATCAACCAAAAAAATAGAAGCATATTAGTTAGGTACCTATCTATATAAAGTTGCCATCTCCTAGTACTCCATCTCTGTGTGCAGCATACAAATCAAATGTTTGTACTGTCACAAATCATTGATATTCACAATAAAATATAAGAACTGAAATAGCCTGCAAATGCCAGGCAAATTAAAACTGGGCCAAACATTAATCAGTTGAAAATATAGAAGCTACATTTAGTTAAAGTTGTTTCAATCTCATTGAACTCAACAGCAGCCAGCTGACTCAGCTTTCCATCCTTCTGAGATCAATAAAATGAGGACCAGATTGTTGGGGGCAATATGCTAATTTTGTAAACTGCTTAGAGAGGGGTGTAAAGTACTATGAAGCACAGCGGTGGTATTCAGCAGGTTCTGACCAGTTCTGGAAAACCAGTAGCAGGAGTTTTGAGTAGTTCAGAGAACCAGCAAATACCACCTCTGACTGGAGATTTTACAGTATCCTTCCTCTGCCACACTGACCAACCCATGCCCACAGAACTGGTAGTAAAATTTTTTGAATTGATGAAGCAGTATATAAGCCTAAGTACCATTGTTATTGCTAATAGTAGATAGATTTTCTGCCGACAATAGTAATAAAGATAAAGTAAAATAGTTAATCTATGACCTGACCTGCACTAATGTAATTACCATGCATATGTTTTTCAAATAGTAGGCTGTAAAATATACAAGGCAAATTTACTTCCTTATTTCCCTATCACTGTGTTAAGGGGAAGAAAACATCCTATTCTGAAGGTATTTCTTTTTTTCCTTGTAATGGTAGCTCTCACTGGCTGCAGAAAATGTTCAATGGCTGTTTTCTGCATAGCGAAAAGCATTCATGTCAGTTGAATTGTGTTCTTCTGTTCGACAGATGAACACAGTATAGAAGCCTGATGATGGCAGATGAGATTCTGCCGAAATGTTGCTACAACTTTAAAAGCACAATTATAATGACATGGGAAAATACATGAACAAAGCTGAATAGCATATATGTAAGTACCCGCGAAAACCTAAGAAAACGAACAAACTAATATATTGTCAATTCTCACAGACCCTAACCCTGGACTAACTTTACTTCTTGATGAGGTTTTTCAGAAATAGTTTGCCATTGCCTCCTTCTTAGGGCTGAGAGAAAGGCTAACCCTAACCCTAATGATAATAATAACAGATCATAACAGATAATCAGAGTTGGAAGGGACCTTGTCGGTCATCTAATCCAACCCCCCATCCAAGTGGGAGACCCTACACCATTTCTGACAAATGGCAGTCCAATCTCTTCTTGAAGCGCCATCACTTGATGGCGCTCCCACAACTTCCGAGGACAAACTGCTCCATTGGTTGATTGTTCTGTCACCCTAAACAGATACTTCTGGAAGGCTCACAAGCAGTGCACAAAGCTAAAGATCTAGTGCCTCAGAATATGATTTAATTCAGCTATCTTTCAGATTCATTCTCCATTGTTTGTCTGTTATATGCACATTGGTAGCATTTTTATTTTTATGTTACTCCATGTATTGTAGCCATAAATGCCAGTTAGGTGACTTTGGGTTAGTCAATTTCTTTTAGCCCAACATATCTCATAGGGTTGATATTGTGGGGAAATAGGGAAAGGAAGATGTTTTGGATAAGTTCGCTGCCTTGAGTTATTTGTAAAAATAATAAAGGCAGGATACAAATAAACAAATAAAATAAACAAACTATTGTACTAAAAGAGAAATTCTGCTGTCATCACTTTAAAACTTTGACAAGGAAGTAGGACGGTTAAGCTAAATATAAGAATAAAAAATATGCATTCAAACATTTTTTTTTAAAAAGACAGTTTTGATTTCCACAAGATAAAAGATAATATGCATCTAACCCAGGCTGGAGAATTCAGCAGATTTATATGTAATTAATTAATGCAGCAGATTAACATGTATGTTAGAAATTGGATGGGACATAGGTAAAGAATTATGTGAATGAAAGCAAAAGCAGATTAGGAGTTTATAAAAATGTAAGAAATGTGAGAGATTTCCTTCCTCTACATTTACAGTAGAGAGGAATCTTGTCTTCTCATTAGACAGTGTTTTTTATTGATAGTTATAGGTTTTTTTTCTGCCAGATCTTTTGGAAAGACTACCCTAACACATCTAACTTTGAAAAGTAATATTTTAAAAAGTGTGTGTGATATTGGCACTGCAATCTTCACAATCAATCAAGTATGAAAACTGCACGTCGGTCCCACAATCACATTACGCAAGCTATTTTCTACACTGGCAGTCACAAATAAATAGTAGTGCGCACATTTGGGGAGAATTAATTGAACGATGACCAAGAAATAATCTAACTGGAACTTATATGCTTTATTTTAAATGCCTCTAAAGGTTAAGGTTATTTTTAAGACACCTGGCTATCCTTCCCTTTCCCATATAAAGGGTACAAATGAGTCATCATTATATTAAATTGGTGATGAAAAGATACAAGTGAATCACAGCTATATTGTGATGACATTTTCAAGCCAAGATTGAGATGTCCATTGCAGGCTAACAGCAGTGTCTCAATAAGCCTCATGCTGTAATGGTGGGTGGGAATGACCATGGGAAACAGAAGAAAGAGCCAGAACAATGGTCAGATTAGGGGCAATTTAGCCCACAGAAGGAATCGGTGTAGCAAATATCTCACACAGGATCTTCTCAAGTTTCTTGAGCTGTAAAGACAATGGGAAAACTTGTAAGATTCTGTTCATGTAACCTTGCAAATAAAGTCATGGCAGGACTTATGGAACGTGTTCCTTGTCTGAACTACTTTGTAAGGCTAACACATGCATAGTCCTTTGTAGTAGCTGCTCCTCTGGATGCTTCTTGAGAAAACAAGAATGTGGAAACAGCATTTGCTCAGGCGTTAAACCAGAAGAAAACAAACCATGGACTACCAGTTACCTGTAGCTTACAGAAGTCCCATTTGAGAACTCCCAAGTGCTGCTACCAAATTTCAGTGCCTGCTACAATCATCCTTGTCCAACCCCAAGACTTGCTGCTCCTTTTGTCTTCCTTCTTCTAATTCAAACCCCATTCTCCCTATTTGACCCAAACCTGCTGTGGTTAGCCAGCAGCAGGTGCAGACAGTGGAGGAGAGCAAGGAAACAGATGAGGGGCCAGGACCATTAGCGTGTGGACTGCTGCATTCAGAGATTGTGGGGGCTGGCAGCAGCAATGAGGAGGTTCCCGAGGAGCCTTTGCCAAGTGCGCATGCACGCAGGGCTGCTTGTCGGAAAGAGCAGCTGCAGCAGCACGGGAGACTTGGGAGTAAGGGTGCAAGGTAATGGCCCCTCCTTCAAGAAGATTAAAGCCAGCTGTGAATCAGACGTTCTTTGTAGGAAGCAAAAACATTTTGAAATTCCAACCTCATGGACACTGCAGTATCTTAAGTTGGTATTTGAGGACTCTTGTGTTGTAAAATATTTCTTATCTATTACTCTTTACAGCCTCACACAGTTTTGGTAAAGCTTGTGCTTATCAAAGTGAATTAGTTTGCAGCAGCCTTTTAAGCCCCTGTCACACAGCACCAACGGATGGAAAGAGGATGTAAAACGGAGAGAAACACTTGCCATACGTTGGTTAACGCGATGCATCCGTTGTTGTACTCACTGCGTCCATTTTTTCATCCTCCTTTCTATCTGTCCAGCATCCGTCTACTGACATTTCATCTGCTCAAAAGTTTGAGCTGCTCAAAACTTATTTGAGTGGAAAAATGTACCCAACGCCTTCCGTTAGACATCTGCAACAATACGGGGAAAATCCGTTATACGTCCATAATCATCCGGTTACCGTCTTGCTATATCCACTAGGCATTCCGCTTGCGCATCCGCGCAACTCGCATCCGCTCCAGCAGAAAACATGACGACAGAGGGAGGAAGCGCGAAACGGACGCTGGAACGGACATTGCAGCGGTTAGTAGCACGAACATAGAAAGGATGAAAGTGGATGCAGCTCCATTACAAAGCATTAAAAAAAAAAAACATTCATATTTAGGGGACGTATCTTGGATATTTAGGATGTCTGCAGAGATCCGAGAGGATGCAAAGGAACACACCTAGCAGAAAACCTATATTTCCTATAAAAAGGCGGAGAAATTCACCTGGATCTCACTTTCAGTCAGCAGCCCTGATGACAGACCTCTTCAGCCTTCATCTGGCTTTGCTCTTCCACAGCATCCAGTCATGTCCACCATGGATTCATCACACATTCCTTTTGCGTAGCCACCATCATTCATACAAACAGTTGCGAAGCCATCTACAGGCTCTTTCACCTGGCTTCTGCGCGAAGAAAGGAGGCATCCAAGAAGTGTTCTGGGTCAAAGATGGATCCGAGAAGAGTCGAGTACGGACTGTTATTAACAAGCTGATGGAAGAGTGAGGAACGAAAGACCCTCGTGCATACCAGAACTTCGATTGAGGGATCGCGCCAGCCCATGTTTGATGAAAATTGTGCAGCGGCTGACACTGCAGGTTGACCAAAGCAGAGACCAACTTCGCGCCCAGCCTGATCCTGGACTGAAGGGAGCCTGACTCGGCGCCACCCTGGCCTCCGGGACCACGTTACAGGAGCATGCAGATATGGCTGGAGGAGTGCCAACAACACAATCAGGCATTGCTGCGTATGAGAAGTGGTTTGCAGGCCACATCGAAAAAATACCTGGAGGAGGCTTCCTCCAGTGCCCCACCACTGAACAAGGCTGGAAGAAAAAGTTGCAGAGCAGTGGCATCAGAGGTGAACTTCCCCCACACACGTTGGAGCCATAGATGACAAGTACATGGGCCTGCAAAGCTCCAGCCATAGTCAGGGGTCCATTTTCATCAACTACAAGAGCTTCCTTTCAAGCTCATCCTCTTCGCCATGTGTCGATGCTGACTACAAGTTCATGTAACATCGATGCTTCATGGCAACGGCTCATCTTTCCAGTATTGCCAGGTATGCAATGCCAGTCACCTCAATGGCAGGGGCTGGGAATGTAACCTTCATCATGGGGTTCCAGATCCAGACCCCCTGCCAACGACACACAAGATGTGCCCTTACTTCATCGTGGGGGATGATGCCTTCTCCCCTCAGAACTACCTCATGAAGCCCTACACCTCCAGATGCCTCACCCCGTTGAAAGGAGAGATCTTCAACTACAGGCTTGTCCGGGCAAGGTGGGTGGTGGAGAACGCCTTTGGCCATCCTGGCCAACAGGTTCCAGGTTACTTCTCACCACCATGCCAGGCAGTCGCCCACAGACTGTGAGACATTCATGGAAGCTTGCTGCATTTGCACAGTCTCATGGCGCACCCGCTACCCTGTGTTGCAGACAGGCTCAGTGGACCTCCAAACAAGGCAATGGGAATGGAGGCCTGGTGAATGGAGGCAAGGGCGAAAGCCTGATAGACACTTGTGGGTGTGCAAAGGCCCAACAGGAATTAACTACGTGAAGGGAAGAAAGCAGCGCCAAATCCTGAAACACTGGTGCAACTCCCCAGCTGAGCAGATGGAGTGGCAAGACAGGATGTAGATGCTTAATGGATGCTTCCTTCAGGCCTGTCTCATCACACGGATGCAGATTGGGGCCATGATGTTGAGTGGCCTACAAATGGAACAGGGCATTTATAAAGCAGTTGTGTTCATGTTGAAATGTGACGATGTGGATCAATGATTACATGTTATTGATAATAAAGGGCCAATAGTGTGGCACCTGGAGAGGGTGGACATTAACAGTCCCACTTTCTTGCACTGGAGGTTTATCTATTCCCACAGCTATTACCCATCCCACCAAGGTATCCCTGCCCATCCCACTTGCTATTTTAAACCCATCCCACAGCTATTACCCATCCAACAGTATCCCTGCCATCCCACAGATATCCCTGACCATCCCACTACTATCCTTACCCATCCAAACAAGCATGCAAAGTCTTAAACCATTTCTCTAAAAGTTATCCACCCAAACTTTATTTGACTAAAGGGAACTGAAGGCCCAAGTGTGTGAAGCAAAAGGATAAACTTTTATAATGACAAAACTTTAAAAGAAAAATGACCAAGTAAAGTGTCCCAAGCAAGATAAAGTTCAACAGGTAGCACCAGTCTTGGCACTCTTCTTGGTCACTCTGAGTGTGTGCCCATAGGTCTCAGGGCGAGAAGGGTCCCAGGTGCTTTGGAGGTGGCTGCTGGCTAGTGCTGGTCTGAGGTGCCATTGGGGTGCCTGGGCCTTGAGAGGACCAACAAGGGATGGTGTGTGGGAGGAAGCTTTTCAGAAGAGCTGGCTCAGTCCTGTGATGTGTGAGCCCCTTCCTCCAGACATGCGCGGTGTCAGTCCCAAGACCGATGACAGATGTTCTGAGGCCAGGCTTTAGTTGTGGGGTGGGATGGAGGAGGAGTGTAGTGGGGCTGTCTGGTCTGCAGGTGTGAGCAAGGTGAGGCCGTGGGTGGCATCTGTGGCAATGGGTTGGCCATTGTGGCATCTGTGGCATCTGTGGCATGGGTGGCCATCAGGTGGCATCAGTTGGCATCGGTGGCACCGTGGAGTACCGAATGAACTTCTGCCTAACTGGGGAAGGGCTGCCTGTGCTGCTGAACTCCTGGTAGCCATAGCCTTGGTAGGTGAGGGCCTGCTGAAAAGCCTTGGAAGGGGCTGTGACATCACTTGGCGGTGAGAGGTAGGCAAACTGGGGGACTGGGTCGGAGCAGGTTCAGCTTGGCCTGGAGGGTTGTGAAGAAGACCGGTGATCCTCTCCTTTAATCACCTGGTTACTGTGATTCGGACATGTCCATGAGGGTCTGGTTGACATAGGTGAGGAAGGGGCTTTCGGTTGAGGATGGTATGTCGGTGTGTGTACAGCTGAAGAGAGGAGATCTACCACTTGCATTTGATTGGTGTCCCTGATCTCCAGCAGGACAGTGTGAGGGTCTGCCCCTCCGGTCTGGCTCTCTGCCTGCTTTCTGTGGAGTTGGAGCTGGGGTGGATGTGGGTTGGTCTGTGGTGGAAGTTGCCCTTCCTTGCTCCCACTGCGTCAGGGGGTCCTCCACGGGCTCTGCCACAGGAGTGCAGCTGTCAGGGGAGGTCTCTGTCGTGGCACGCTCACAGATACTGCCTGGACACAGGAGCTGACTCTTGGACAGAAGAGACTTGCTCTCTGTGGGCTGCCTGAGAGAGAGGGTTGTCAGAGGGGCTGCTCCTCGGGTAGCGGATCTCACCCTCCAAGAACTGCACTTGCCATCACGGAGGGTCTCCCGGTCCGTCAAGCTTACTGTGGCCGGCCAGATTTCTTGGTGCAGCTCCCGTACCAGGTGTGCATGTGCTTCCACAACTGAGAGCACCTCACATGTTAGCCCCAGGCTTCTCTGCCTTTTCTCTCCAGCAGCCTGCTTCCTTTTGGTGTCTCGATAGAGCCTGTGTCCTTATCCGCCATAGATATTCGTTCTCCCTCAGCCATTCGAAGCACCTCATCCTCATGTTCCTCTTCGCATGGAGTATTGCCTCCTTCTCCCATTCATGCGTATGTCTCTTCCTCCTCTGGCAGGCCATCTGGGCCCTCATCAGAGGGGGCTTCGAGGTTCTAGGGACTGCTCCACCATACCACCACCACCACCAGCAGCAACAAACAGTGCAGCAAAAGCAGGACCGAACAGCACCAGGATCAGCAGCAGCAGAGTAAGCACCAGCAGCACCCGCAGCACCAGCAGACCAGGATCAGCAGCAGCAGAGTAAGCACCAGCAGGACCAGGAGCACCAGCAGGACCAGCAGGACTAGAGGACCAGGAGCACCAGCAGGACCAGCAGGACCAGCAGGACCAGGAGCAGCACCAGCAAAGTAAGCACCAGCAGAAGCACCAGCACCAGGAGCAGCACCAGCAGAAGCCCCAGCACCAGAAGAGTCAGCCCGAAGCAGCAGAAGCCCCAGCAGAAGCAGAGTCAGGGCCAATCGGGTGGGATGGTGCCCTGTCCTTCTTGCCAGGGCTGGCAGCAGATTGCACAGGCTTCCTCTTCTTCCCATGGTTGTTGGCTGGCTGGAGCTGTGTTGGCAGCAGGTCATTCCTCTGATGGTGACCTGCTTGCGAGCTGCATCCCTTTATATTCCACAGGGCTGACGCCAATGCATCCTCCCCGCATCGCGACCTCAGTGAACGCTTTGCATCTCCTAGCATCCGCTAGGCATCCGCGAGGCATCCACTAGGCATCCGCTAGGCATCCTCTAGGCTTCCGTGATGCATCCGCTTCATCCGCTAGCATCCGCTCTGCATCCGTTCCTTCCATTGTGCGTCCGCCTTCGCTGTGCCTAGTGTGTGCCTAGCCCCCCGGAAGCCCTGAAGATGTGTCATCCGCTTCCATCGCTAGGCTTCCGTGGAGCATCCGCTTAACATCCTGGCTACATCCTCTCCCCACCCGTTCCTTTCCGTTGTTGTCTGCTCTGCTTATGCAAATTCAGGGCACTTTTGAGAGCGGATAACAACGGATGGAAAATTTTCTCATCCACTATGTCCTTTTTACATACGTTTTGCATCCGTCGGCCTATGTGACAGGCCCTTTAACTAGGGATTCATAAGAATCATTAAAAGGTTTCTGTGTGTTTGTTTTATTGGAAAAGGGTTTGGGTCAGAACAAAACCACATTTTCTTCTCCTCATCTGTCTCTACTTCCTCCAAGTCTTCTTGCCTTTCCCTTATTTCTCATAGCTTGACTTGTGTGCTTTATTCCCGCTCCTTCCTTTTTCCTTCTTCCTGACCCGTGAGACTAAATGCCAGCATTTGAGGGGCTGCCACAAAGAAAAAAGGAGTCAACCTCTTTTTGAAAGAATCAGAAACCAAGACAAGAAACAATGGATGGGAACAAATCAAGAAGAGAACTAAGGGGGAAAATTCCCAACAGAATAATTAACCATGTCTTGCTTTCAAAAGTTGTGGGTGCTCCATCACTGGAGGCTTTTAAGAAGAGACTGCAAAACCACTTGTCTGGAATGGAACAAGAGGTTGAAGACCTCCAAAGTCCCTTCCAACTCTGTTATTCTGATACATTGGGAGTTAAAGATCCTCTGAAAAAGAATGCTAATTATGTCCATAACTCATGTCCATCAAGCATTAAGCCTGACAGACACAAAGTAAAGAGCTCATTAACACAGGGAAAAGATGGGGAAAACAGTACCAAATTGAAATATAGTAGTTATAAAAAGGGATCTGCAACATACATCTGCATATTGACCTTTGTATAAAATAAAGATTATTTAACTCTGTCATGTAATTCTCCAAAGTTCATATTTATATGTATGGTATAGGACACACTTGATTTTTCTTAACTTTGCTTTAATTTTGCAGAAGTTCACAAGATCTCTTTTTGGTTATCCTCTGCATTATAGAATCATAGTGCTAGAAGGCACATACTTGCTCAAGGCAAGTAGCTTATCCCATCTCATCCCACAAGAAAGATCAGTTCAGAGGAAATCAATTCCAAAAGACTAAATATTTTATTGACACAGCTATAATAATATTGCAAATTCTCTCTACTTTACCTTCTTGTTTGATAAATTAGGGAAACATCTGCCTAAGCTGTCCTGAATGTTCTCTTTAGGGAGCTAGGGACAGATGTATCTTAAATGTTGCAGTGTCTATGCTAAAAGGGGATGGAACAGATGATATGCTATGTGCAGTATTCACGGATCAAACTAGCAAGGATATCACTGAGAATATCCTGGAGCTACATTTGGTTGAGAAAGCCAAACAAATACAGGGCAACCCAGGATTAGATCTTCTAGGTTTTGAGGGTTTTGAGGGCAAAGTTTGATAGAAAATCCTTGGACTTCCTCTGATAGTTCTGATAGAGAAGTACATGGAAGTTAAAAGCTAAACGTATAGTGCCCAGAGAGGGATTTCAACATCCATGAATATATTCCAGCATGGGACCTACAAAGAATTATTTGAGTGGTAAGTCTATGCATGCACACCTAAAACACAAATGACCACAAATAAAGCTGGTGTGATGAAATGTTGGGAGAATGTAGAGCCATTATAGAAAACATATATACAGAATACAGAATAACAGATTGGAAATCTGGAGTTTTCTATCCCATGCCCTCTCCTCAAGCAGGAGACCCTATGTCAGCCTTCAAGATCNATGATCATATTCACAACTTCTAATTGGAAGTGTCATCTGAACTATTGGGGGTGGGAACATTTCCATCACTTTCTATATGTGAATTGCGCGCCTAATTTCTCAGATTCAGAATTCTTTGGTTGCTACCACTTCACTTTCAATAAAAGATATCTTTTCTCTAAACTAAAGAGTCTAAGTATTTCTTTCCTGGATTTTGAATGGAGCTCCGCCTGACACCCTATACCATTCTGTTCAATCTCTTTTGGAGGCAAGTCATTCCAATGAGTTTTGGGAAAGTGAAAAATGTGAGAAAGGAACTGAAAACAATTTACTTTGACTGTCCTTTAATCTGATTGGGTACATATGTCAGGAACATCAATGAAAAATGTAAATTTCACTGTGGGAGGAAGGAAGGAAGTTGGTAGCTGATACAACAACCACTAAATATGCATCTAGAATACACACAACATACACACACACAGATAACAATCAATTACAAAATGAAATAAAAAAGCAAGATTTCTTGTGACTAGATGTGACTAGTTATTGAATAGCTAAACTTTAGCAATATTAAGCATGAAATGATAATTTAATAATAAAAATAGCTTCCCTCTATACAATATATACTGGAAATAGCAAGACTGTATTTTAAAAAATGCAACTATCAACATCTATAAAAAATACCCTCTGGCATGCTAAATATTATTTTAATTCTAAAATAAAGGTATTAATAGCATTAATAATTAGTATTCTGAAATCTTTCTACTGCAACATAACAACAAGGAAACCAGATCATATACAAGAAATTAGAAATCTTAGATTGCCTTTTCTTTCAGAGTAATTCATCTTATAGATTGATTTCTGCACATCCCTCTGCCTGTATCAATCAAAAGCCTTCATTATGTAAAGCAACAGATACATTGACAAACAAGCAGTTTTTGCTCAGAGCTCTGTAGTTTGATCAAACCTCAGTTCCCCTGTTTTTTTCTGTCAGATTGAAAACTCCAATCTCAGCAACAACAGAAATTCTCCAATCCAAATCCACTTGCAATTTCCTGCCATTTCAACCCTCTCACTTTCCAAATAAAGTATTCTCTCTCTTCAGCCTTCAACTTCTAAAGGCAAGCTATTCCATTGATCAATTGTTCTCACTGTTAGAAGTTTCTCCTTAATTCCAGGTTGTTCTTCTCCTTAATTAGTTTCCATCCATTGTTTCTTGTCTTGCCCTCTGATGCTTTGGAAAATAAGTTGACCCCCTCCTCTTTGTGGCAGCCTCACAAATATTGGAATACTGTTGTCATGTCAGCCCAAGTCCTTCTTTTCTCTACAATAGCTATATCCAAATCCTGCAACCGTTCTTCAGATTTTTTTGACTCTAGGCCTTTAATCATCTTAATTGCTCTTCTTTTCCAAAGTCTCAACATCTTTTTAATAATGTGATGACCAAAACTGGATGCAGCATTCCAGTTGTGGTCTTACTAAGGATTTACAAAGGATACTAATACTTCATGTGAGTTTGAGTCTATACCTCTGTTTATACAACCAAAGATTGTATTAGCTTTTTTTGCTGCTGCCTCACACTGCTGGATCATGTTTAAGTGATCGTCCACAAAGACTCCAAGGTCTCTCTCACAGTTACTGTTTTTGAATGAGGTTTTGCCTAACCTTGCTTTTCTCCATATTAAATTTCATTTTGTTGGACAGGTTCCATTATTCAAGTCTGTCAAGATCTTTTTGGATCATTGGCTATTTCTGCCAGCTTAGTATCATCTGCAAATGTGATGAGTTCCCCTTCTATTCCCTCATCTAAATCATCTATGAAGATATTGAAGAGTACTGGGCCTAAGATGAAACCTTGTGATACCTCACTGTTTACTTCTCTCCATGTAGATGTAGTGTCATTAAGGATTAGTCATTGAGTATAGTTGGTCAGATCATTACAAATCCATTTGGTGGTGATGCTATCTATCCTACATTTTTCTAGCTTACCAAGAAGTAGATTGTGGACTACTTAGTTGAATGTTTTACTGAAGACTAAGTATATTATGTCCACATCATTTTGCTGGTGTACTAATTTAGTCACTTTGTCAAAGAATGAAATAAGATTGGTTTGACATGATCTCTTTTAAACAAACCCAGGCTGGCTTCTAGCTATAACTTTATTTGTTTCTAGATGTTCACAGATCTGGTTTTTTTATTATATTTTCCAGTATCTTCCCATATGTTGATGTTAGGACTTAAGTTCCCAGAATTTCCCATTTAGCATGAAGTTTGCCAATCTTAAACTTGCCAAGACTGAAAAACGCTGATCTACAGATAGGGATTTTTTCCATCCCTCTTTTACTGGTTCCTACTTACTTATGAGCAATCGTAATGCAAAATCCCCATTCCTAACTCACCCCACAGTAATGAGCATGCAAAATCCCCATTACCACTTCACCCTAGAACAGGGGTTTGGGGCCTGGAAGGCCTCCTGCACCACCTTGGAAGCCAAACAGACCACATTGGGGGGGATCTCTTGGGAGGGGAGGGGTGGGATGGGCAGAATCAGTCAGAGATGGGATTAGCTGGTTCTCCAAACTGGGCAAAAAGTTGACTATTTTGCACAAACTGGTGTGGACCAGCTGAATCCCACCTCTGTGTTGACCCAAAAATTATGAAAAGAAACTAGGGGTGTATAAAAGGAAGTTGGATGGAGGAGATGACAATATATTTTCCCTTGACAATACAGTCCAGTCCTAAACTCAGCTAAGAAAATGTGATGACCCAGGGCATGGCACAAAAGCAAGAAAGTCACAAAAGTAGGTAAAGCCCCTTTAATACCTCCAACATGATCCCCAATGTCCAATTATCATCGGCTGGAGAAAAATTCTCCCAAGAACAGTCTTGGGAGAAAGAAATTTAGTCCGAACCCAAAGTACATCTAAATTACAAATAAAAACCAACACAAACCACACTGCAGCAATAAATGAGACAGGGCAAACAAACATAATGCACGCTTTGCTTCCAGCAACTTTGCTGTGCATAGTTTGCCTTTTTCCCAGCTGCAGCGAATGAAGGGGATCAGGGCCCTTTCCTCCCCCATAAGCCATGTAACTCACATTGCTTCTCCATTCCTATCTGCATGCCCTAGGATGAAGAGGGGGTGGCCCTGGGTTTTCCTCTGAAGGCCCAGACAGATTGTGCCCTTCCCCAGTTTCTTCCACAGCCACCGGAACCACACTCCCACTCCCTGTCAGCTGCTCGATCTCCCCCTCAGAATCAGATTCCAACAGGGGCATGACATGAAGTTTCCAAGAAGAAATAGGAAGCAGAAGTGATATGATGCTCTTGATGAGTAAGAAATATCTAATCGGAATGTAGTTCTCCAAGACATCTCCTCCAATAGCAGTAACTCCTAATAAAAAAGGGAAGAATCCTCCAATTTGGGGGTTTCCTGAATAGAAAGGGAGAGCATCTCCCCCACTTGTTTCTGAGAAGGAAGAGAGATCAGGTCCTCCATGCTTATGCTTGTCAGCCCTCCAAGGTAGACCAAACCTAGAAACCAAAAACTTGCAAGGTAATACTTTCATTATAAATTTTGGTAATAGAATTTTGCCGGTCTGAATGCACTTTCTTTCTCTCCTGACATTATCTTCATGAGATGCTTTCTGAAATTACATTCTGCCCCAAATTCAGATTTATTTTACCTAACCATTGTTTTGGTTGCCAATCATCCTCTTATTCCTCAAGGTTATGGCTTTTGCCCTTTACACTTCTGGAAATGTTGAAAAGATGGTGCTTTTCTTAAATGACTTGTTGAGTTATACCAAGATACATAACAAGCAGCTGCTATAATTCAGAAAATTGTACATAAAAGAGACTCCAACAAACATTTAACAGCACATTTGGAGATAGTTCTAAGCATGATGCTCTGAGCTCTCGAGTGTCAGCTTTGGAAGTCATTTTGAGAGTCGATGTTCCCAAGCTGCTACAAGCCTGAGAAAGTGAGAGAAAGGGGGTTTCAACTGAGTAACTCTAAGTAGACAAAATAAAATTATTTTGTTAGTTCAAGGCCATTGAGTATGGTGCAGAATGAAATAATAATCTGATTTTAGGACGGATCGTGATTGGGCCATGTGATGTGATGACGCTCAAGGGGGGGATGGATTTGTAGTTTGAATATTGAAGGAAGCCTGAAAACTTTCAGATTCGGGATTCTACAAATATGCCAGTTTACAATCCAAATAAAGATATGTCTGTCTTGGAGTTATTGATTGGAATGGAAGTTTGCAGGAATGCTGACACTGAGCCTACAAAAAAAAGGAACCCTGATAATCTCAAAAAACCCCACAGTAAAAGCATTTGGTTAACTGTTTAAAATCAGTAGCTGGCTTATGAGTGTGAGGCCCAGACTCTCTCCCCTTCAAATGATAAGAATGAACTTTTGAAAGCTGAGTATTTCAAAAGCAATTCTTTATTGTGAAAAAGAAGTTACCCAGATACTAGTCAAAGCAAGGTCTAATATGCCTCCAGGCATACAGCATCGATAAAGGAAGTTAGAACCCCTCCTCTTAGTCTGATGTGGATTTCATCAATACAAAGAAGCAACATGTTAATTCCCACCCACCTCCCTTTTCTGGGAATGTAGTTGAGAAAAGTTTCCCAGGAACTTTCTGTCAGTGCTAGAATTTTTATAGCCCCTTCTCCTCTTGCTATCTCTCCAAGAGGTGACAAGTTTCCAGGCATCTGGACTCTAGTCCCCAGTTGTATTTCATGTGAAATTGTACAGATTTAATACAAGACTTAAGATATTCAGGTTACATCAAAAAGGATTACTTGTACCAACTCCTCCCCCCCCCCCCCCTTTCTTCTTCCATTGAAGAAATGAAAGATACATGGNCCCCCCCCCCCCACTTTCTTCTTCCATTGAAGAATGCCAAATACACAGATCTGACAATGACGTCTCCTTAGAGAAATAGTATACATTTTCTTCAGGTATACAGTACCATCACCGCAGCAATGTTCTTTGAAATAAATTGCTAGCCATGATAGCACCAATCCCTGGTTTCTTCTAATCAATTTTTCTTCACTATTTGCTAATAGCAAACAACATTAAGAAATAATAAGTAACATATTCACAGTTAGCTTCTGAGCCTTTTATGACCCCAATCATTCCAAACAAAGAAATATTTTATTCTATTTTTAAGGCTGGAATCAATTTCAAGACTGCAGGCCACATTTCACAAAGTCCTCTATTTATCCACTAAGCAGCTGGGTGCCGGGTTCCAGGGTGTGGACTGGATTTTGCCCAAGGGAGCTTGCAGCTGATCTATTCTTCCTCATTGCATTTAATGGAAATTGCTACAGAAGGTTTGAGGTGATTTAGTGTGTTTCTTAGAAGGAAAAAACAACAAAAAATATAAAGAATAGCTTGATATTTCATTGAATGTTTTCGTGTCTAGGGTAGATGAATGTTTTAAAAGTTTTTAAATTGATCCTGGAGGTTTCATAAGAAGTGGAGTTGCTCAAAATTGTAAAGACAAATAAAGCACTATTTTTAAGAGGGCAGGTCATGTACAAAGATACCAAGATAATAAATCAGCATACATGCCAAGCTATTCTAGGATGGGGAAATGACCAACTGGCCTTTAAAAAGATGTGTAGAGAAAAAAAAAATGCCTTCGCGTGTGCAAAAATATGAAATGTAACCATATAAGGCAAAACTATAAATTAAGCATATGAAAAATATTGTGCTAAGCAGGCTTTCAAGTTCTATGTCCCAATTTTCTTCCCAGTGTTGTTATGTAAAGCAAGAAGCTCAGAACAAGAGCTGGGCTGGACAAGAAATAGCACTGTTTCTTAGATCTTGAACCAGGCTACACTGGATTGGATCCTCCTCCCTTTGGTGTGGCTTTTTGATAGCAAGAGCGAGATTGTTACAATGGCTGGAAGTTGGCCACAACATACACCAGTTTTAGTTCAGTAAGTTGAAGTCCTACAACAGCATCTTTACCAAGAGAGTACTGAGAAATTCAAGGACAAAGTGCAGCAGATTTTAAGTGAAACAATCCATCACAATGATATAACCAAACCAGTTCAGTCTTTGAAGTAGCCCATAGGGCTGAGGCAAGAGAAATATGTGGTAAAACATGAAAAAAAATAGTGGAAAACAGAGCAGAGGCCATAGCAAAGGCTTATTTATGGTGCTCTTCTGGGACCTGCAAACATGTGCAATTTCTGGTGCAGAAAAACGGAATTCATAGCCAAGTTCATAGAATTCATTCAAGAGGATGGATATTTGCTCCTCAGACAAAATGCCCAATGGCATGGTCAGTGGTGGGATGCCAGGTGGGTTGATGGCCACAGCAGTTACCGTGTCTCCATAAAGAGGAACAGCTGAGAAGGAGGAAGAAACAGACACGGGGGACATTGAAGCTTCCTTAATCATTAAAAAGGGAAGAGAGAAAAGCATTCAGAATCAAGCAGCAAAAATTCCTGGTTATTGAAGCCAGAAAGAATCATGATTCTGAGAACACCAGACAAATTTCTGGGGGCCCTGGGCTTCCAGCGGTCCACTAAAAGCAAGTTTGTTAATATGTAGGATATAGGTGGACAGCCTCCATGATTGACTGGAAACACTGTGTTTCCCATGTTCTGCTACAAAGGAAAAAGTCTGGGGAAAATAGGGCTTCCCATTTGTTGTAGGGATATGCTTTGCAATGCCATGAGTCTTGATGGGTTTTTTTTCTTTTGAGTTTTCAAGCACAATGAGTAGCAACACTTAGCATTTCATCAGGAATTTGGGTTTCCCAATTAAATTTAATGGGTTTATTGAACAGGAACTTGAAATAAGAGGCCATTTATAAGAGCAGCAGTAAGAACTTGTGGTATAATTTTTAAGGGTGCTGTTATGCCAAGAATGTTGTCTGAATATTTTTAAAAGCCATTGAGAATACTCTTGCATAATGTCTTCATTTACTTTCCTATGCTCTAAAAATCCTTCTTTTCTACATTCTAAAAATCCTTTAAGACATGGAATTCTAGTCACATCAAAAAATGCTTCACAATGAAGTTGCCTAGATGGACTTTCATGTGTCCATCTATTCCCATGTTTCTCCATCTCAGCTACTTTAAGTATGGACTTCAACCTGAATTCTGGCTGGGGGAAATGCTGACATTGAAATACACACATTTTATTAGAAGTATTTTTCACATTGTAAGATTTGTTATTATTTGGCATGTGTTGGAGGGAGTCACACTGGACCCCAGTTGCCTGGAAGGAGTACGAATTGAGCTGAGTGGTATGGATTGGTTCCTATAAATTTCTCTCATTAACACGCATAATTTGGGGAAGGGATGGGGTCTCTGGCCTCAACTGACATGCCTTCTTTGTGCAATTCTCTTTACAAAACCAGGGTTGGAGAAAGGGTCAAGAAGAGCAATAGAAGGAGGATGAAAACAAAAGCATTTGTGGCCCTTATTCTATTTCCACATTTACTTAGCTTTCAATCCTATAGATAACACCAAGTTGTTGCAGAAAGACAATTAGATACCTAGTAAACCTAGGAGGCCAACAGGAAGTTTACTGATAGAGGAGAATGTCTGTAGGTTGGGGTTGAAATGAGAGATAACAACCAAGCTCAGAGAGCACTAAGGGGTCCTCAGGAAGTTTATTAACAATCATTGCTTCTGCCCATTGCATTTTATTAATTAAGATTGTCCATGTGGTGCTGATTGTATTCAATGTATGCATCTCATTATTTATTGTGACAGTATCCATTATTTATCTATTGCAGTTGAGTATTTAAGGAATTAAAAAAATAATTTGCTATACAGCCACTTTTATCTCTCCCCTCCCCAGGACAAAATTTGCAATGTAAGAAATGTATTCAGTTTTTGTTGTTGTTAGCTCTCAGATATACCACAGCAGACTATTGGAAAACTGAAGTACACTTCTTGAGGCAGAAATGGGATTTTAAAGTGTGGGTAATAACATTGTCTGAAATCTTAGGAGCAAACACTCTTGAAGAATCCTTTGATTAAGCATATCTTAATCCACATTGGAATTTTTTTAATTATATCAATACAGTAATTCTTAACAGATTTATTCCATCACTAATTTATCTAAAAATGTCTTTTTAGGAATATAAATATAAAATTATAAAAACAAAATGCATTATTAAAATGTGCTGGTTACTTTAAACATTAAATAAAATACTCAATGAACCCAATACAACTATTTTAATATAAATTATTATTGCTGCAACATTTAGGTATTTTTTAATATATGAATTCTAATAAATAAAAGGAAGTACATGTAATGTTTGTGTGATCTGCCTGGTACTTTCATCGAAACAATGCAATGGAAATCATTTTAGAAGGGACAGCTCAAATATAAGTGTCCAACTAACTCCACTTTTTCATTCCATATGAAAAGAGTTCCAGTCGGTATCTACCATCCTCTTTTTTGACACACACACACACACACCCCAATTAGACCCTTCTGTTGGACAGTATAGACAGTCTTAACTACCCTAATTGGGTCTGGAAACTACATTGTTAAGCACCATGATTGTAAGTCAAAAAACCCAGCTCTGGAAGGCCCAGTTGCCGTTGTAAAGTGAGGACCTCACATGACTGCAACTTGTGACTTCCTGCTGGCTTCCCCATTGCCCTCGTTTGATGAGCTGGCAGGGAAGGTCTCAAGCCACAATCACATGATCACGGAGATACCATGAGAGGATTAGTCATAACTGCTGCTTGTTCAGTGCTGTCAAAATTTTGAAGGGTCATTAACAAGGACCAATGTCTGTAAGCCGCCACCTCTTTCTTCTGTGCACAGTTATAAATTCTTAAAGATACATGTTAGGAGTAAAACCTGTTTCAAACCACTTCCCTTAAAGTAAATGAGCATCAACTTCACATGCCTTGGAAATCCAACAAAACAAACCTAAAGCCAGCAAACCAAACAAAAAGAGGGGTACATCCAACAGAATTTCCTTCAGATAGATGGCTGTTGTCAAGTAAATTCAAAAGTCCAAAATAAAATTATTTACTTGGATGTTTAACATTTTATAGCTCTCTGCTGTGAGCTATCCAGAATTAATTTAAAATCAATCAGTGTCTAAGTCAAATCATTTATTTATTTATTTAAAATAAAAATGCACTATGTACCTCCAGCAGTTTTTTAGACTTTTTAGCATTTGTTTCTTTCATTTTATTTTTCATTTTCAGTGTGTTGTTGATCACTGTAGACTTAAATATGTTTAAATCTAAAATTCCCACAGAAGTGACAAATTTTGCCTGACAAAAGCTTTTTCATCTACACAGTGACCGTACAGGTGAAACTCAAAAAATTAGAATATCGTGCAAAAGTTCACTTATTTCAGTAATGCAACTTAAAAGGTGAACCTAATTTATGAGATAGACTCATTGCATGCAAAGTAAGATGGTTCAAGCCGTGATGTGTCATAATTGAGATGAGTATGGCTTACAGCTCATGAAAACCCCAAATCCACAATCTCAGAAAATTAGAATATTGTGCAAAAGGTCCAATATTTTAGGCTCAAAGTGTCCCCACTCTAATCAAGCTAATGAAGCCATAACACCTGCAAAAGGTTCCTGAGCCTTTAAATGGTCTCTCAGTCTGGTTCAGAGGAATCAATCATGGGAAAGACTGCTGACTTGACAGTTGTGCAGAAAACCATCCTTGACACTTCCATAAGGGGGAAAGCCTCAAAAAGGTAATTACAAAAGAAGTTGGATGTTCCCAAAGTGCTGTATCAAAGCAGATTAATAGAGAGTTATGTGGAAGGGAAAAGTGTGGAAGAAAAAGGTGCACAAGCAGCAGGGATGACCCGCAGCCTGGAGAGGATTGTCAGGAAAAAGCCATTCAAAAAGTGTTGGGACCTTTCAAAAGGGAGTGGACTGCAGGCTGGAGTCAGTGCATCAAGAGCCGCCACACACCAGACGGAATCTGGACATGGGCTTTCAAATGTCGTATTTCTCTTGTCAACCCGCTCCTGAACAACAAACAACGTGGTTCAAAGTCCTCCTTCTCTCTGATCTGATGAGAGCAACTTTTGCATCTCATTTGGAGGAAGAATGGAGAGGCACACACTGCAAAATGCTTGAAGTCCAGTGTGAAGTTTCCACAGTCTGTGTTGATTTGGGGAGCCAACATCATCTGCTGGTGTTGGTCCACTATGCGTCATTAAATCCAGGTCAACACAGCTTGTCTACCAGGAGATTTTGGAGCACTTCATGCTTCTTCCAGAGATGAGCTTTATGGGGATTCTGACTTCATTTTCCAGCAAGAACTGGTACTTGCCACATTGCCAAAAAGCACCAAAAGCTGGTTCAATGACCATGGGATTACTGTGTTTGACTGGCCAGCAGAACTGACCTGACCTGAGAATCCATGGGGCATTGCCAAGAGAAGGATGAGAGACATGAGACCAAACAATGCAGAAGAGTTTGAAGGCCCAATTGAAGTATCCTGGTCTTCCATAACACCTCAGCAGTGCCACAGGCTGATAGCTTCAATGCCACGAACCGCATTGAGGCAGTAATTGCTGCAAAAGGGGCCCAAACTAAGTTCATAATGCATGCTTGTACTTTTCACGAGTCCAATATGTTCAATGTACAATCCTGTTTTATTGATTGCATGGTAATATTCTAATTTTCTGAGATTGTGGATTTGGGGTTTTCATGAGCTGTAAGGCATAATCAAACAATTATGACAAAATCACAGCTTGAAATATCTTGCCTTTGCATGTAATGAGTCTACTCATATATTAGTTTTTACCTTTTAAGTTGCATTACTGAAATAAATGAAACTTTTGCACGATATTCTAATTTTTCAAGTTCACCTGTATCACCATAGACATAAAATAGCATTATTTAAATAATTCATTATCAATTAAAGATCTTCCTTTGTACACAAATTATAAGCTCTTTTATTTCTTATTGTAAACCTGAGGCTATGAAGTCAAAATCAAAGCTTTTCTCAAAATGAAGGAGAGTAATGCTTACATGTTTTGATGTCAGCTTTCAGGCCAAAATGTTACCATTTTGCAGAAGCAAATTTATCTTTTCAATGTGTACCATAATTGTCCCAAAGGTGCTTGTATTTCAAAGGCAACTGGTCTTTCTGATTTTTCTTTAAGATAATTTACTTCTCATCTGAAGAAGAGATCTGAAGAAATGAACTGAAAAAGTTTCTTGGATGAGAAGTGAAACATCTTAAAAATCAGAAAGCCCAACTGCCTTTAAAATACAAGCATCTTTGGGACAATCATGACCTGGATGAATGAGAACCTCAAAGTACCATGGCCATATCCAAGATGTCCTGCCAACTTGAAGAACTTGAATCATAACCACAAACTAAATGGTAACACTGAAATAGCAAGTATTAAGAATGATATTGCTTACCACCGATTACCAGGTAGATTCAGTTCACACATAAGATATGTTTGAATAGGCTACATTTTCCTGATTCAATCAAATATCAGAGTCATAATCAATAGTTTACCAGTCACCGTAGTTGTGGTCATACATCAAATTGGAATAAAACCAAACAAATCATAGTATCTTCATCAATCCATCTGTGGCTTGAGACTCCAAGCCCCCTGAAAAACAAGGGGGAGCCAGTTTGGTATAATGGTTAAAGCAAGAGGCTAGAAGCCAGGAAACTGGGAGTTCTAGTTCCACCTTAACCATGAAAACCAGCTGGGTGACCTTTGCCAGTCACTCACCTCTCAGTCCAACCCTCTCACAGGGTTGTGGAGAAAATATGAGGAACATTAAGTCTGTTCCCACCCTGAGTTATTTATACAGAAAATCAGCTATTTATTTCTTAATATTTTGTATTTCTTATTTGTCCATCTCAGAAGTGGTATTCAGCAGGTTCTGACCAATTCTGGAGAACCTGTAGCGGAAATTTTGAATAGTTCGGAGAACTGGCAAATACCACCTCTGACTGGCCCCACCAACCCCATCTATTCTCTGCCTCCCAAGTCCCAGCTGATTGGCTGGGTCTTCTTTTGTTGCCCTGCACAGAAGAATGGAGCTGGAAAGCAGGTTAGTGGGGTTGGTAGGGGATGGGATTTTGCAGTATCCTTCCCCTGCCACACCCACCAAGCAACCCCCCACCAAGCCATGCCCACAGAACCAGTAGTAAAAAAAAATTGAATCCCACCACTGGTCCATCTCACTTAATGAGGGCCTCTGGGTGGGTGCAATATAATCAACAAAATTAACATTAGATTCAGAATTAATTTTAGATTAAAAAGCTTTACATTTATAAAGCTAACAGTATAAAATTTCAAAAGGTAAAAAAAATTCCAAGATGGAGGGAGAGGTGTTAACAGTTATTCATACAGGCGGAGCAGTTCTCATGAGGCCAGCTGGCCGGCCGGCCACATGATTATGTGGGCTTCTGTGTCTCCCATGCAAGGCTGCATGGCCAAGTTTTGACCCCTTGACAAGCTATAGATTGTCACCTCCTTTAGTTGATAATGGTGTCCCCTCTGCACATTAAATATAGATATAATGGGAATCTAGCAGGCTTTACTGCCACTGCAAAGCAGAGCTGCATTTTGTTCCCTTTCTATTTAATTCATGCATCATTGATCTGTCTTTGCCAAACAGAAGTTCTACCCTGGACACGAGGCAATGCTTATCCTTTTACATTCAGAGGACATGGTCATCTTCCCCTGCTCCCAGTTTATCTTACTGTGATGCCTTAATGCCTTCGCCTCATATTGTCATGATGAAATGCCAGAAATAAATTATTCCAAATGTTGTAATAGCCATCAACATAATTGGAAAATTAACTCGGCATCTTTTTCTACTCTTCCCCTTCACAGAAATATCAAATCAGCAACTTCTCAATCTGGGCACAATACTCCTGTAATGTAATAATTAAATGTACAAAGCTACAAAATAATATCCTGGTAGTATTCAAAACAAAACAAAAATGCTAAGACCCCCTTTTTAACCATGCTCAGTTTTGAGAAAGTTTGGGTAAATTCCTGAGAACCAGGAAGGAAGGAAGAGTTGTTTGTGGGCTCTCCTCCGGTGCTCTTTTTATGATCGGATTACATAAAGACATACCTGAAGTGAAGCAAAATATTTAGGCACAAATCTAGAAAATGACAAATCCTCTCTGTGCTTTCACCAAAATTTCTCATGCCGTCTCACCAATCACACCCTCTCTACCTCACACAGAAGATGGATTCACTGTGCCAATATGAGTTACCTTACCTTCAAAGATGATGGAATCGAGATTGAACAATATCCTGTTTCAGGAACACCTCAAGACACAGACATTGAGACTATTGTACATATTATGCACCACATTATAAAAAAAATGTTGAGACTCTAGAAAAAGTACAGAGAAGAGCAACCAGGATGATAAAATATATGAAGAACGGTTACAGGAAAAGGGCATGGCTAGTCTAGTGAAGAGAAGGATCAGGGGAAACAGGATAGCAATGTTCCAGAAAATGAGGGGTTGCCACAGAGAGGAAGGGGTCAAGCTATTTTCTAAAGCTCCTGTAGGCCAGACAAGGAATAATGGATGGAAACTGAACAAGGAGAGATTTCACCTGGAAATAAGGAGAAATTTTCTGACAGTGAGAACAATCAACCAATGGAACAGAAGTTGCCCTCAGAAGTTGTGGGAGCTTCATCACTTGAGACCTTCAAGAAGAGATTGGACTCCTATCCGTCGGAAATGGTGTAGGGTCTCCTGCTTGGGTGGGGGATTGGATTAGATGACCTATGAGGTCCCTTCCAACTCTGATTATACGTTATCTATTATGTCAGTGTTTCTCACCCTTGGATGGACTTCAACTCCCAGAATTCCCCAGCCCAGTCCACCCCTCTTAATGTTGCCTATTCCCTAACCCAAACTCACTCTCTCTGTGTGTGTGTGTGTTTGTGTGTGTGTGTGCACTTTTATTTTGACCAATCCCTTGCAAATATCCCTAATCCAACTCAACCACATATGTTCAAAGTCACATATTTTCCTTTCGAAGCCAGACTGATGCATAAATTGTACAATAGAAATTTTAAATGTCTTGAAATAGCTTTCAACATATGCAAAATGTTTAACCAACTTTAAATGATTGCACAAATGAGCTTCTTAGATTAATCCAAGGTTTGTTAGCTTGATTGGTTTTCAGTGAAAATTCCAAATGCTGACAGATTGGATAATGGCTGCTCTTCCTAGTTACTAAAACTGTTTGGCAGACACCAAACATTTGGTATCCACAGTTTTAATGAGTAAAAATGAAGGCTCTTTCAAACCACATTCAATTCTTGAAGAAAGCATGGTGAAATGTGTATGTGTGAGGGTGAAGGTGTGCATGTATTTTTGTACATACATATAAATTGAGAGAGAGCATGCACCTGGAGCTCAGTAAAATATTTTCTTGCAATTTGCTCGATTGTTTTAGTATTTACAGTGATCTACCATTTAAGATGCCAGCAGCTGAAGAGTATTTCAATGCAATGTCTTCAATTAAATTAGCATTCTTGTTCTATATACAGTGTTTTCTGCTTCATGCTGAAATAAATGTAGGTTATCACACTAGAGTTCAAAGAAATGTGTGCAAGTTTGTTATTAGTTACAAGAGTATTCACCACAGCTCAGCATCTGAGTACCCCAGAAATAATAAGCCTAATTTCAGGATCTTATATTGAATTCAGCAATTCTTTATCAACAAATCCTTTTAGTCAAGCAAGATAAGCAACAATATGCATTAAATTCACCCCAATTATGAATGCATCTAACCTGATTTCTAGTATCGTCTGAGTCCAACAGAAAGTTTGCAAAAGCCAAGAATCACTTTGAAGAGTGAGGTGGGCAGCATAACAATTTAAAAAATAAATAAATAAATTTCATCATCCCAGAGACTATATAGTCACATCACCTTGGGATAGCCCTGGTGAAGAGCCACCAAACAATTTTTTGACCATTAGTGAATCTTATAATGTTGAAAGGAGAAGTAGTTCAGGAAACTCATTTGATCTGCAGGGGTACAATTACACAAACAAATTTCCAGTGTTAAACTGATTGCATGTTACACTGATGATACTTCAGAGTAATGGACATTTTCTGTCTTGTACAGTATCAGACATTAGAAATGTATGAAGTCTTGGGGTGTTTGTTAAGCAACACAATATTATCAGAAAAACACGATATTGCAGGTAAAAAGTTATCTGTCCTCAAGAATGATTATATTTAGTAACTAGCTGTTGATCAAAATATCATAATGTATTTAGTATGGCTAACAATCCATTTCTGCAAAATGAATACACAAATTTTGGCCTGGCAGACACACCAAATACTTATCTTTTTTTAAAAAAAATGCAACATTGTTTTTTTTTCAGAAACTAACCATTCTTCATCCAAAATATACACCATTGAATTAAAGATGCCAGGTAACTCAATATATTCACCCGTTTAGTAATCTGCTTTAATATTGATTCATTATTGGGTTAAATAAAGGTTCCTATGAGGGATGCTCCATGTGGATGCTTTTTTGAATGATGAAGGTGATCAGGAACCCTTGCCGTTACAAGTAGATATAAACTTTTTTTCCTTTTTTCATTCTGTGTTGATAATTGACGAATCACATTTTTAACAATAAAATATGCCCTTAATATTGAACTTCACCGCTATAATTTAGCTTTGCAGTGGAAAGGAGAGATAATTGTGAAAATATTGCCACCTAGTGGCCATTTTTAAATTAATGAAAAGAAAAATATATGATACATCAGGTCCTATACACTCAAATTAAACACAGCTTAAAATAAACCTGTAACCTGTTCTGACACTTTGATCAGCAAAATAACGAATAATCTAATTGACAGCCACTACCTGTTACATATTGTGCTACCTAAATCCAATGGGTTTATATAATTAATTGAGTGCACGGATATGAGAATGGGATATTTGAACATGGATTGTTCAACCATATTTACAGCAGAGAATGAAACATCTTAGAAATGCCTCTTTCCAATCAAATTAGTGAGGAAATACAATTCTTGTTATAATTCTTTGTGGGAGTAACACATAAACTTGTTTAACTCTTGAAGATTCAAATCATATCCTTGCAAAGCTTATTTTTAAAACACTGGTTTTACTAGTCCTTGCCTTATTTTCTCTTACGGCAATGATATCAAGTCATATTTCCAAACTCTGATTATAGATTGTGAGGAAACAGCAGTTTCACAAAATGCTCCTTTGTTCTAGTAGTAAGCACAATTTAAAGTCTATCCCAGCAACCATATGCCATTAATTTATTATGTACTTGTAAAATCCCTCTCCCCCCCCTTTTTTTTTTTCTTTGTATCGTTATTAATCATCTTCTGGATTTTCACATAATCACTAACATTTTCATAAAATGTGATTAAAAACCATGCAGCTTTCAAAACATGCACTTTATATAAACTGTGAAATGGATTAGATGAGAACAACAAAATCAATTTCTATAGCAGTATCATATTATGAAGATATATTTATAACTATTCTTCTAAAATAGTCTTCCCAAGTTGCTATCTTCCAGAGATAGCTTTCATCAGTCTTTATGATTACATTGTTTGAGTTGGTAACCTTATAATTCTAGCTAATAAATATTTAAAAACAAAACTGGTCTAAAACATTGAACTTGTACCTTTTGTAATATTTGTAGCATTATTCTTAACATATTCTTTTTATAAGAGGCATGTGCCTCTTATACAATAGTATAGCTCTTCTTCACTCCATATTCTAGATCTGCATTGATTACTAAGAATATGAATTCAGATTTGGTAACACTAGAGTGTAATTCATTTATTGCAAAACTGAATTAGTTCCCTCATCCTTTTTCCATTTCTCTTCTCATCAGCCTTGTCAACCAACTGCCTATCACAATATGCAAGGTGAAATTTTCAAAATATCCAAAATATCCAAAACATCCATACACCAAGGGCACACACACCACCAAGTCAGTGTCCTGGTAAGTGCCTGGACAAATCCTCACAATTTTCTGGTCGATATTTCAGAAATAGTTTGCCATTGCTTGCTTCCTAGAACTAAGAGACATTGACCTGTCCAAGATCATACCCTTGGCTTTGGGCCTAAGGCAGGAGTAGACCTCACAGTATCCTGATTTCTAGCATGGGACCTTCATTACCAGACAAACTGGCTCTACTTAGACCTTAAGACCTCCATGTGAGATTGGAAATCCAGTTTGAAAAACACTGAAAAAAATTATCACTTTAGTGATAATTTATTTAAAAATTTAAACCAAAAATAATACTGAATATTGAATTACGAAACTTTTTTGCAATTAAGGATTTTCTCTAAAATAAAAAGTCCATGGGGTGTAGTCACTAAATGGAAATATTTTAAAATAAATGTAGTCAAAATTACTGAACATTTAAAATAATTGTTTGGTTTCTTACTACTAAAAAGGTTACCAATCAGAACAGTATAGAAATTAGCTGGCTACATATCAAAATAAGATTAATCCATTTATTTTGCATAGCCTTAACGTAAAATCTCAGCCAAGATACTATTGGATACAATTCGGCAGCACACAAAGATTCATTGAAAAACAGTTGTTGTGATAAAAGCCAGTACAGGAGCTGTTTCCAAACTGAGCCTTAAATCACGACCTTTCACTCATTTCTTTTCTGACTGCTGCCTTTTGCACATCATTTCAAAGAAGACCCACTTGAAAAAGAAACCAAGATGGGTGATCTTATTAATATTTCTTACCTGTTGTCGCTTAAATGCCAAATGGTCCAGCTTCTTCAGTTCTTTCTGAAGATGTTGATATGTTTTCTGCAGTTCTGATTTACTGGATACATTTCGAAGAGACATAAGCATTCTCTGTACCTGCAGCCATATAAGAAATAAGGGGGGGAAAGAACATCTGAGTTTGTCTAGGAATAAATCCCCTAAAATCAGTTCTTTTGCACTGCATTTGAATTAGCATCTTGTTACCTCTGAGTTATATTATTGGGAGGAAAATACACTTCCCAAAGCCACCTTCTTTTGTCATCAGTCATCTGCCTCACTGCTAGATTGCTAAATTGTTTTACAAAACTCAAAAGCTGTCTTTCTCCAAATTTGCATATCAAGAGCCACGTGTGCATGTCACAGGTAACCAAAATTCTGCCCTGACATGAAAGACTGTGTAGATATCACCCAATCACTCCATTTTGGCTCCTTCTATCAGCAAAAGCAGCTGAACAAACAGTGGAAAACTCCTTCCACATTTATCTTGCGCAGAGGTCTCCAAACTTGGCAACTTTAAGACTTGTGGACCAACTCCCAGAATTCTCCAGACCTCTGCTTTACAGGATCATGAGCTAGGCTCTGAGATGTCCATAGGGATTTTAAAAAAGTCAAGATGGTGGCTGTTAGATCGTGGGTAATGAGACACTGCAAGAATCATCTCAGTCTACTACTACATTTATTTCTCGTTAAAACTGAATTCAGAAGAACCGCGGCAGCCCTTTTACAGTCGGGCTGCTCGCGGCTTCTGGCCAGTGATGGCTCATCAGATTTCCCACCATCGCGGACCAACGAATCATGGTTGAGTATGCTAATACATAACACCCCTGCCCACCTGGTCCAGTTCACCCAATCCTGTCCTCGTCTACTGTACATAATCAATGTAAGTAGGCGGGGCTTTTATGGGTGTGACTGGACCCGCACAGCTCAGTCGCTAGTTGGCCTCTGAGCTGTTCGGGTAGATTTGTCATTCCTCCTGTTCCTCTCTGTGGAATCTCCTGGAATTTAGAGTTGGTTATGCTGCTCCTGCCAGGGGCCGTTCTTTCTCTGTCTTTCTGGACCTGTCCCTGCTGCCTTGTTCTATGGTTTCAGGTGCATGTTTGCATTTTCCGTCCAGAGCTAGTCTTATTTATTTATTTGTGATATCTGCAAGATGATATCTCACAATCTGAGGACAACATGATCTCTCCTGGCCTCGTCCATGTTGAGGAATTCACACACTCTGGCGATGTCCCTCAGGGTTGTGATGAAATCGCTGATGCTCTTGCCTTCTTTTTGGTCCCATTGGTAAAATTTGTGTTTTTGATGAGGCAGGATACTGGCGGGGTCTAATGAGCCTTCAGGACCCTTTCTAGGTCTGGCCAGGCCATTGTCTTCATGCCGTTTGGTGCCGACAATGCTTTGGCCGTTTTAAAAACAGTGGGTCTGCAATGTGTAAAGAATACCCCTCTCTTCCTCTGTTCTGAAATGTTCATGAGATCATTCCCTTTGAGGAACATGTGGAATCGATCAATATACTATTCCCAATCTTTGGTCGCATGATCGAACAGTGCGGGTGGCATGTTTGTTCCGGCCACATTTCCAATGTGTTGTTATATTCTCTTGGTCACCACGTGCTGCTGGTCCCTCTTGCCTCAGAATCCCACCCTCATCTCCAGTGTTAGATCGTGGGTAATGAGAGACTGCAGGAATCAGCTCAGTCTAATACTACATTTATTTCTCATTAGAACTGAACGCAGAAGAACTGAAGCAGCCCTTTTATTTATTATTTTAATAAAGTTTTATTTGGGTTTTCACACATACAAAATACAAGTAAAACATCTTCGTCCCGGATTGAACTTCTTTATACAGACACAAAACTCAATTTCATGCTCCTTTTTGTGTTGTATTCCATATCTTATACTATTTTACATTTT